>JAQZBX010089010.1:0-12684 GCA_029593785.1 Cabassous unicinctus
TTTAAAAAAAAAAAAAAAGGTTATGTAGAAGAGGGATCAGCTTTCTGTGCAGCTTTAGGGTAGAATTAGAGTCAATGAACTTAATTATAGCCAGTAGATTTTAATCTAATACATGAACTTTACAACAATCAATAGTGGTAACAAAATGGGTCGGGGTGCTTGTAGGTTATGAGTTCCTCCCCTCACTGGAAAGGACTTCTGCATGGACTAAGAGAATGGATTAAACAACATTTTCAAATCTATACTTATCCTAAAGCAGGGGTTCTTAACAAGGGGTCCATGTGCTTAAATTGAAATAAAAAAAACAAACATTCTAGTGGGATATGTTGGTGCGAGTGTGATATATTTATTAAATAACACACAGTATAGTGTGGACTTAGTAAGGGGTCTCTGGTTTTCACCTGACTGGCAAAGGGGTCTGTGGAACAAAAGAGGTTAAGAACCCCTGTCCTAAAAAATTAATGCTCAATATAACAAAAAAAAAAAACCATATGAAAATTACGTTCCCCAAGATGATAAGTTTTATTTCTCAGGTCAAAATAGAAGTGTAAAATCATCAAAGATCTATTTTCATTTTATAATAGTGGATATTTTGTATGGTTCTAGTAGTTAACCCATTTCAGATAGTAGATAAAATTCCATCATTCAACACTAACAGGAAAATCTCTGACATTTTCAAGTGGAGACCTTATCTTCTCAGGTTTAGATTTCATTGTTTTGAAGGGCAGATATTTATTCAGAAGCACTCAACTGAGCACCACATATACATTATCAGAGCATGAGCTTTTGGAGAAGGGTGAGGAAACAATTTCCAAAGACGGTAAGAGTAAAAGAGAGTGATGACTGACAAAAGACAGAAACCATAGGGTTAGAGGAAGGCACCAAAAGAAAGGGATAGAAGAGGGTAAAATAAATTAGGATCTAAGAGAAATGAAGGTGGGGAAGATGATATTGTACAGAGTTAAGTATGTATGGAGTACAGGAAATGTGAAATAGAAGAAAATGGGGTTTGATATTGGAGAAGAGTGATAAAATGGCTTTGGATGTGAAAAGGTCTGAATGCAATAAAGTATAATGAGATAATTTAAGGCTTCTTTGGGGAATATATTCAGGCTTTGTTTTGGGTAAGCAGAAAGGTAAGAAGGCAGAAGGCAGAAAAGTGAGAAAGATGTCAATAAAAGTTTTGGTATAAGGAGCCAAGCAGTCAGAAATCTTGAGGAGGACAGTGGTTGGGAAAAATAGCAAGCAACTGGCGCACGTTTTTGTTCAAGGTGAGATGTTGTGATGGTTTAAAATACACATATATTCATACACACATTTAGCCTAGTCAACTGTGTAAATGGCATTGGCAGGTGCCAAGGCAAGAAGAGTGATTGCTATCATGTGGGAATGTGGGGCAGGGGAGGGGGGAGGGGGGAGGGGGAGGAGACAACCACATACAAGAAACCACCTACCTGATATCTGTCTACGCTACAAGTTTCTCCCCCCTCCTCAGCTTTTTATTAAGTTTTTAAACATATAAAGATTATTTTAAAGGGGAAAAGGATATAAAATAGGATGTACAACAGACTGCCAGCGTTTGCAGGACCTTCTTGGACAAGCCCAAGAAGGTAATATTTAATAAATGGAAAATTATGTTAAGGTGGCAGGATTGCAGGTGCTCTTTTTCTCCAATATGTCTTCACTAATGTTTTCACTTAAAACCTCTCAAGTTGGTTCAGCTCACCGGGGTCAGGAGCCCGGTCGTGTGGGGGAGGCTGCCGAGAGCAAGGAGGTAGATGGGCTCCTTGCCCCCACTCCGCCCCTTCGTCCTCTGTCCTCCTCCCTCACAGCCTAGCAGCTGCCAAAGCTACGAGGGAGGGAGCATTGTTTCCATCTGCGGTACCGCCAAGCCAACCCCGTCTAGCCATAGTAGCAATGGAGCTCAGCACCTAGACCCGAGCGGCCGGCATGGCCGCCTCTGCAGGTGTGTCTAGTGAGTTGTTGGCATCCGGGCAGCAGCCGCACATGCGCGTCCACCATGGCCGCCGGCACGGATTGGGTGGCAGCTGCCAGGGCATCCTGGAGGTGAAGAGCGGGTTTGGAGCTTAATTTCGCCGCTTTTCGCTAGAAAGAGCAAAGCTTGGAAATTTTCAGGAGTTTTATGGATTGCTGCAACATGTGCATAAGATACCTAATGTTGACATTTTAGTAGGCTATACAGACATCCATGGAGACTTACTTCCTATAAACTATAATTATCATAAAGCTGTTTCAACAGCCAACCCACTGCTTAGAATTTTTATACAAAAAAAGGAGGAAGCAGACAACAATACCTTTAGTACAGACACGCTAATAAAGAAAAATGTTTTAACCAATGCATTGTGTTCTGTCAACAACAGAAAAAAGCCACATCCAATCACTGGTATGCCCCAAGACTTCAGACCTGTGTCTTCTATCATAAATGTGGATATTCCAGAAACCTCATCATCACAGTGAAACCAGCAAACCAGGAGAATAATAATGTTTGGAACAGTCAGACTTCAGGCAGCTCCCACCAATCTACTGATAACAGCCTTCTGGCTATCCCCTGCAGACTGAATCAAACTTTGAGCCAAAGGATGAAGAAAATAATGAAGATGACATTATTGTTGATGATAATAGAGAGCCACAGAAGATTCCTAAAGCTGTTCCTACTACTGAGTCTGGAATAGTTAACAAAAATAGAACTCAGTTTTGAATCTCGACAGAATGGTTTTATTCCTTCTCATTAAGTGGGCTTAGCAAACAGAATTTGAAGCACATGCTCCAGATGAGAAGCTCTTAGAAGAAAATGGAACAATTATATTATGAAACCACTGTCTGAATATTTTCTGAGCGAGGATGCCACAGGACTTGTAAATTGGGCTAGTATAAGAGCTATTAAACCTTTGAACCAATGACCTGGAAAAAACATGACAATAACATTGCAAGTTTAAAATTGTTATTAAAATAATAGAAAGTAGATTAGTGGTTGCCTAGGGCTGGGGAAGGGGGGAAGTAAAAGGGTACTGGATTTCTTTTTTGGGTAATGATAATGTTCTAAAATTAGATTGTTGTAATGGTCCCACAACTCTACTCTGCACTTAAAAGGTATTTTATGGTATGTATAGCTCAATAAAGCTGTTAAAATGTTATTAAATGGTAGTTTGATAACTGTTAGTATAAACTTTGGTGGACCACAGATGATAACAAAGGGGACTTTGCTAATGAAAATATATGCTTTTAATATGAAAAACTGAATGTTAAGAGTACATTTTTGGAACAAGGTGAGAGCATTAAATCATTTCTGTTTGAAGAGGTTGCATATTTAACCTGTTGTACAGAGACCAGTTAATATTTCCTTCAACTACATTCTTTAAATTCCAATATGGCAAGTGGGTGTAGCTCAGTGGTTGAGTGCCAGCTTCCCATGGATGAGGTCCCAGGTTCAATCCCCAGCCTCAGTACCTCAAAAAATAAAAATTCTAATATGAAGAAGTCTGTTTCTATCTCTTTTGGTATTTTGAGGACCTCAGTTCTTATGGTCCCAGTATTTTATTTTTTATTTCTTAATGTTGTTCTTCTGTTGCTAATTGTAACAAATCATTTTCTGAACTATATTTTCTTCCTAATTTCTAAGAAACCAAACCAATGGACTGTTTTTAAGAGTAGCTTCCCTTTTGTTTATTATTATTGGAATAATGAAAGTGCTCTGGGAGTGATTGGGGTGACAAATGCACAAACATGTGATTACACTGAATACCAGCGATTGTACTCTTTGGATGGATTTATGCTTTATTAATACATATCAATAAAACTGAAAAAAATGCTTAAGAAAAATAATGAATGTACAAAATAAATTAGAGAGATGGGAATGAAATAGCAGCTATGTATTGCAGAGGAAGCTTAGCAAGATCGAGAGGTGAATACTAAAGGATACAGTTAATTTGTCTGGTTTTATTATTACTATTAATATTGGAATAATGGTGACTGAATTGATGAATGCATAGCTATGTGATTATACCAAATACCACTGATTGTACACATTGGATCGATTATATGCTTTAATATGTATCAATAAAACTGATTAAAATAAAAAAAGTAGCTTCCCATGTTATGTAACATTGAAGTTATGAACCTGAATTATAAATTCTATGACAGCTGTTCATGTTGATGTTTGTCCATTCTATAGCTTTTAAATTTATAAGATACTTCCAAATAGGTATAATTTATATTTTAAAAGGCAGTTAATTTCATTGACTCTGGTAATATAGGAGACTCTCTTTTAAGCAATTATTGTACTCATTCCCAATCTCATTGCTGTTTCTTTTGCTGTGAGTGTGTATATATGTGTGTTGGTGTACTTTTGTACTCTTACTGTATTCAAATAATGTGAAATGTTTTGGATTCAACATGTACCTAAATTAAAAGATTTCTGCACACAAGACAAACCTGTGCACTTTTTACACAAAGATTTTGGATTTTCTTTAATGGGATTATTCTAAGAATACTGCCTACAGTTTAGGAGAAATATGTGGTATTTACCATTGACAGGTATAGTTTATCAATATTAATTTCATGCAGCTATTTCCATTAGAACAAGTAAGAGTAAGGCTGCTAAATTTCATTATTTGCCTAATTTCTTTGAAGAATATTATGAGTAAATAAGTTCTCCATGGCTTATGGATAATTTCCCCCAAAGTAATTTGTTAATTAATTTTACGATAGTGTTGGTATGGATATCTTCATAGCAATTGTTTGCTATTAAAACAATGAAGAATCAAATGACTGCATTTTAAAGGGTATTTTCTCTATATGGTAAAAATATATGAAGAAATAAAGTCTTGATTAAATGAAAGATATGTGAGATTTAATATCAGAACACTGCTCAGAAATGTATTAAGTTATTAATAAAAATCTGCTTTACTTGAAACATTAACTAAAAGTGTGTGTGTGTGTCTATGAGTCAATTATTACCAGCTTAAGCAATTTAAGCAATTTTTAAAAACAATCTCTTCTATAATATTGTGAGTTTTAGTTATCTCAGCATCTTAGGAAAAAATAAGCAAGGCATTTCATATGCGTATTAGACACTGAAGACAGGTAATTTTGACTCCTAAGATTAACACTAATTTAACTTTTTAAAATGGCTAAGAAATTATCTCTGATGACTGAAAATTAACTATGATAAATACTCAAAATAGCACTTGAAATAACAAATCATTATTAAACAAGTAAGGTAGCAAAATCTTTGATCTCTTCTTTTTTGAATTCATAGACCTCCACAATCTTGTCTGTGCTTCACCCTTTTGGTCTCTAGATGAAATCCACTCAGTCACCACAGGCTCACTTAAGGAACTACAAATACTTAACATTATTCCTGAAACCAAGGGCTTAGTTAGAATTACATCATCAAAAAGCATTTATTAAGTAACTACATTTATGTGGCTTAATATAAAGGAAAGTAAATGATGTTAAAAATATGACAAGAATTATGCAAGCAATATGACCCTATTAGCTACCACAGCATTACTATCACGTTGGCTGAAATTTATTATGTATTTAAATGAAGGTATATACTTAAAATTCAGAAAATGTTTGTTTAAAAAAATCTCATCTGTGACATCTTTGCTGATTTTTCCCCCTCAAAATCCCAATAGAATGACTACTCTCTATGCCCTCACTTTTACTTTATTCTCTACATAATTTGCTGATGGTCCAATTGTACTAGAACAATTTAATAATTTCTGAATAATTTAATAATTTCCATATGTGTGTACATATGTATGTGTGTGTATATCCTTATTAGACTGAAGATCCCTTGGGGGAAGGGCTGTCTGATCACATTTGTATCCCCAATGCATGACACACAGTAGTGCTTAACAGATGTTAAGTAAAAGAATGATGAATATTGAACCACCTTTATCAGGTCACTGCTATTATTATTTCACCTACCACCTCCCCTGACCTTGAGTCCACTGTGAATACTAAAAATTGTCAATATGCCATTGTTTTAGAAAATGCAACCTAAATAGAAAATACATGCATATCATGCAAACAATATAATTCTTCAGTGACAAAAACCTATACTAAAATCATATTTTGAAAATATAGGATTCATAAGAATTTTCATCGTTAACAAAAACTTTACGTGCTGAACAAAAAAACACCATCCTAATTTAAAATTTATCTTGTGATTCCCTCTTTGCTCATTATTTGCAGAAATATTAGAAGTTTTTCTTATCAGCCCCCCTTTTTCCTATAGAGGGCCCAGACAGAAATACTTGCCAAACAAGCAACAGTCTCCCTTACCTAGTGAAGGTCAGTCCTTCTTTTAATTATCTTGAAGTATTAGTCATAGATAGTTCCCTGTTTAGAAATAGCATTTTGTTTTACAAAGTACACTTTGTTTTAGAATCTAGGAAATGTAGCTATATAAATACATCATAGTATAAAATGGTGAATTTTTAAGTGATATGCTCTGAACATAAAATTCAGCTTTTTATACTATGATACATTTAAATAAAAACCCAATTTTTAATCAAATTGTTCATTTACACCCTGAGGTTCTTCAAATCATGAAGTGTATTGTCTTAATTTTAAGTTACATGGTCAATAAACATTTTTTAGGTAAATTACATTCAGTCAAATCAAAAGTTTTTTTTCCTTAAACTTAAGCACTAGAACCATTCAAATAACTGAATGGCATTAATCCATAAACTCAATCAATACCATAAAATTATTAATGCTGCTGCATACAATATATGCCTGATCATAAAACCCAGTTCTATAAACACCTGAAAGGCATATGAAGAATCAACAAAGGGAATACCAATTACATGTTCTACACTTAACTTAGAAAATCATAGTAATTCTTAAATTTGAGCACAGACCCTCAATCTTCGCCAAATTATTTATTATAATTAATTCCAGGTACAGTTCCCTCAGGATGGACATACAGTAAGTTATTCCCTCATCTTTTCTTAAACAATTTATGGGACTGTGTTCCCCAAAAGAATGTTTTGCAGGCTCAAGAAATCACTACTGATCATTATTATAACCTATTCCATTTCACTGAAAACTGTTCAGGACATAAGACAATTTACAATACTTGTTAATCAGTAAGTAGTCTTTTATTCAAAATAAATCATCTACAGTCCGAACTGCAGAAACATGACATAGATAAATACCATTTATGCTTATACAGAACCCTGATCAAAACCGTTCTAAAATCAGAGCAGGAAGAAAAAAAAAAAACCCATCATGATTGATATTACCACAATATTTAATACTAACAACTCTTTTCCTCTTCAAAAGGGGTGGGGGTGGGGTTGGAATCCTACTACCCAGGCTGTGAACACCTTGTATATATACTTCAAGAAGTTTTTCTGTGTGCATGTGCATGAGCACATTATACATATTTTTAAAAGAGGACTTATTGTTCACAGTATTTTATAACTTCTTTTAATTTCAAATTCCAACTGTTCATTGCTGGTATATAGGAAAGCAGCTGACTTTGTATTTGCTATAACCACTTATGAGTTCCAGGTGTTTTTGTGTTTGTGTATTCTTTGGGATTCTACATAGACAATCATCATCTACGAACAAAGAAAGTTTTATTTCTCTTTCCAAACTGTATACCTTTTATTTTCTTGTCTTATTGCATTAACTATGACTTCCCCAGTACAGTGTTAAATAGGAGTGGTGAAAGGAGATATCCTTGTCTTGTTCCTGAAGTAGTAGACTTTCCCCCCTATTTTGTAATATATCATAAGCATCTTTCCACATCAATATTTATCTGGATTAGAATATTAATTTAAATGATACCTTATTGTCTGAATGTATCATAACCTCACCAATTCCATACTGCTGAACATTCATTTTAAATGTATACGTATATTTTACAGACAATACACACATGATCAAAACAATTCAAAAGACACAAAAAGGTACACAGTGAAAGTGGCATCCATCCCACCCTTGAATCTTAAACCTCCAGCTCTCTTCCTAGTGATTCCTAGAGCACTCTTACTAGTTTCTTGTGTATTCTTCCAGAGATGTTCTAGGAATATACCAGCATGTATGAATATTTTTTAGAACACAAATGTTAATATAGTATATACACAGTTCTGTACCTTCGATGCTGGACATTTAGACAGCTATCAATTTTTATTATTTTAAACAATGTTGGGGTGAAAGTCCTATATAAATCTCAGTTCATATCATTATTTTACTGATATTAAATGTTCTCAAACAGGAGTATGTCCTATCACCACCTCCTTTTAATCTACCTTGGTTATGACTAGGAAGTCTTAAGAAAAAACTTGAAAGCTCATATAAATCTATACAAAAAAATGAACATCTCAATAAAGAGTAGGCAAATTTACAAATGAGAAATACTAATGGCCAACACATATGCAAAAATGTTCAATTTCATTAGTAATCAAAGAAATAATTTAAGATATACTATTTTTGTCTTTTTTAGAAAAGATAACCATCACCAACAGCAAAAACTCAGCAGTGGGGAAGGTGTGGAATAATGGGTATTCTCACTGGTGAACTAAAATTTGGTACATCTTTCCTTGAGGGTAATCTGGAATATGTTCTAAAAGTCTTAAATATATGATTACTCTTTGAACTGAACCAGCCATTCCAGTTCTAAGCATTAACTCTAAGGCAATGATCAGGGTGTTTTAAAAAGTGTGTGTGTGTGTGTGTGCATGAGAATAATTGAGATGTTTTTCAATATTGTACAGCATAATCCCAATCATGAAAAATACAGATAAAGACTTAAGATAAATTACACATCAAAATCCTACTGTAATTATCTAACTACTGTGGGACTATTGATTTTATTTTCTTCTTGTCCTTTTCTGAATTTTCTAAATTTTATCCAACAAATATATCAGATTCTAATCCAAAGAAAAAAGCAGTTGGACTGTTAGTCAGGGGACCCTTGTACAATCCTGCCCAGGAGACTGACGTTATTATTTGGCTATTTGTCATGTGAAAATGCTTCCCTCATTTGTGAATACATCAGCCCAATAAACAATCAATAGCAGAGCTTGGTACTGCAAGATTTGGCTTTTCATTCACAGGAGATAATTTTTATAACTTACAAGGAGAGGGAAGAATATATTCTCCGGTCTTTATTCTTTTTGCCTATATCCTGAGAATTTTTGCCAGCTCGCTACTTTGTAATATTACTATTAGAGACCTGCCTCTGAGTGACCCATATGAAAAAGAAGAAATTATAAATAGATGTCAACACTGTAGATCATTAGGTATAAAAAGAGGGATATGGGTCAACTCCCAGAGATAAACGCAGTGATCAGGTCGTGTCCATGGTGCTTGGCCATGAACAAATGTCTTTTGGTCCACTGCCTGAATGGCAGTAAATCATAAGCAGAGAAGGATGAGACACAGGTAATACCTGGTTACTAATTATTAGCTTGGAAATAAAAGAACCTTTGTTGAAGAATGCGACTGAGTAATGTGTATCTCTGGAGTTCTGAACTCACTGACTTGTAAAAATAATCAATTAATATTAAGGGGCCTGGCAAGAAGAAAGGAGTCTTCACTGATCTTTGGTCAAAAATGTCCCTAAAATAATTTTTACAAAAGGGGCAGCTCAGAATCAAGTATACCAAAAGGTAAAATCATTGCATTTTGTAGACACAAGCAAAAATTGTTCACCATAATCTGTTTGTGCTAAAAAGGACAGTAGAAATCGCTCTTATTTTACAGATAAAGACCAAGACATAAGGAAGTTAAATGATTTGACTAAGGCCATAGAGCTGATTAGTGGCACAGAAATGGAATTTATTCTGCTATTTGATACTGTCCAGATAACTTATCCTGACAGATTAGGATGCAATACTTTAACTCAGATGGTTCGACAAGTGCCATGCTGGAGTTCTTTTAATGTGCAGGCAATACCTACACTAGATATTTTTCAGAATTAAGTATTTCCTTCCATGATCATATTGGGATTTCAAGCAAGTCCTGAAACAAGTTCTTGATAAGAGCTAACATCTTTCCTTTTTCTTCAGTAAAAATATTTAGCTCTATCTGAAAGCCACTCTGCTGCCTATACTCAAATCTTTAGTAGGCTGGTCTTCTGTCTGGGTTTGAATGAAAACATGATCCAGTAAAGGAAACTGTGCCACAATAATTGATTGTGGACCAAATTAAAATAGTACAATATATTTAATGAGTATCCACAAACACTAGTTTTCTTTTCCTGCCATCCCACCATTTTAGCTACATGTAAATTTTTTCTCTAATCTACTAAAACATACTGAACTGAGAACTAAAAATGTCCAATCTTATTTGCTACCCAATCCTTGAAACAAAAAAACGTGGAAGCATTTGAAAAATGACTCTTACATAGACTGTTAAGATACCTAAGTGGCTCTGCCTCTTTTCTCTTATGCAGCTTTGGTTTTGTTGTTGTTTTCTTTATGTGTTTAAAATAATACTGAGAGGGGAGTGGGTGTAGCTCAGTGGTTTTGAGCACCTGCTTCCCATGTAGGAGGTCCCGGGTTCAATCCCCAGTACCTCCTAAAAAAAAATAGTAACAATCCTGAGAACAGTAAAAGTTCAAATGTATTCAATTCATGTGAAAGGTAATTAACAATTACATACTTACAAATAATGTTCAAAGCTGACCTGGGTAAAGTTGAAGGAATATCTGAAACTCTGAAATGTGTCCAAGGCTCCTCCTTGGTCAATGTTTCAGTTTTAGCGCAATACCACTGGGTTAATAAGCCACATAAGTCACATTTCAATGTGACTCTTAATACATGGGCATTTTTTTTTTTACCGGGAGATCCCAGGGATCAAACCCTGGTCCCTCCATACGGTAGATGGATGCCAAACCTCTTGAGCCACATCCATTTCCCTACATGGGCTTCTTGAGGGATTTGAATTAGATGATTTTTACTCCCTTAGATTAGTTCCAGTAGAGCAGGGGTTCTTAACCTTTTTTGTTCTGCAGACCCCTTTGCCAGTCAGGTGAAAACCACGGATCCCTTACTAAGCCCAGACTACACTGTGTATTATTAAATAAATATATCACACCTGCACCAACACATTCCCACAAGAATGTTTTTTTGAATTTCAATTCAAGTTCACGGACCCCTGGTTAAGAATCCCTGCAGTAGAGGAAAGGACTGACTGGGTTTTCTCCTAGACTCTTAGCTAGTAGTTCATGTAGGATGAAAGACAATTGAACAGGCTATCACAGAGCTAAGAATCAGCTACAGTAACAAGGGTGGTCATGTAGAATAATTTAACTGCTTAGGAAATAAGGAAATAACCATTTATCAAAATCTTATTTCATATAAGGTACTGTGCTAGGTGTGTTTACATGATGCCACATCTTATTCCCACAACCCTGAGGCAGGTATTCTCACACATGCCCTTTTCTGTTTGTTTTAATGCAAGATCAAAATTTAAATATGGGCTTGTATGATTGCACAGCTCATCCTTTTTTCTTTCACCTTATTACTTCTAATAATAACTAAAAAATGTAACATGCTTTACAATTTATAATGTTTTCATATGTGGTTTCAAATCATGACCCTCATATGAAATATGGGAACATTATGGTTCTGTCTGGTTGTTACTCATCAAAGATCATGAGGAGCGGGGGAGGGGGTATGTAGTTCAAGTGGTTGAGCGCCTGCTCCCCATGTACGAGGTCCTGGGTTCGATCCCTGGTACCTCCTAAAAACAAACAAACAAAAGATAAAACCAGCTCTCAGCTCTCACTGGGGAGTGTATGTAGCTCGGTGGTTGAGCGCCTGCTTTCCATGTATGAGGTCCTGGGTTCAATTTCCGGTACCTCCTTAAAAAAAAAAAAAAAAGATCATGTGGCCAGTAAGTGACAGTCAAAAATGAAATCCAGCAATCATGACCAACATAAGTCTAAGGAAATTACTATAAGGATTATTGGCAGAAAGAGTAGTCTGGAGAGGTAGCAGAAAACGTTAGGTTCTCTGCCTTTTCAAGGCTTGAAAAATTAGCTAGAGCCATAGAAAGGTAACTCACATAGCAATATATGCTGAGAGGCCAGTATTTTGAGGTCAACAAAATTATTACAGGAATAAGTATAAAAGTTCAAAGCACATAAGCATCTATTGATATTGGGGAGTATACAGTGATACCAGCTTTGCTCTGTTTTGGAAATCAGCCTTTACTCACTCAGTTCTATCTGTCTGGCCATCTGAGTTCAAACTAGTCCCAGTCTGTAAAGGTGGGTCTCATTTTTTCACCACTCATCACCTTGAAAGTATATTATAAAAGCAAATCATGACAAGATGAATCACATGTATCCTTAAGAAGGATTAAGCACCAAATTACACCAAAATCAAATCCCAAAATGTATCAAACAGCAGAGCTACAACTATATAATTTAAAATAAGTACAGCCAAGTCCTAGAACATGGACATAAATATGCTTTTATTGCACAAAGGACAGCAGACTATTAAGTAAACAAAGAGCAGACGGAATATTTAACTGATAAATTTGGCCTCAAATTCTTATGTTTGACAAAATAACTAAACAACTGTTTTACTTGATTTCTCAGAATTTAGAAAGGCCTGTTTTAGATTATTTAGAAGGGCTTGGAAGTTTTATTTATTTATTTTTTAATTAATTAATTTATTTATTTATTTACCC
>JAQZBX010089011.1:0-12690 GCA_029593785.1 Cabassous unicinctus
AAAAAAAAACAAAAAAAAAACCCCACATATGAAAAAGTACTCAACATCACTAGCCCTTAGGGAAATACAAATCAAAGCTACAATGAGTTATCATTTTGCAACTATTAGAATGTCTACTATTAAAAAGACAGAGAACCACAAGTGTTGGAGAGGATGTGGAGAGATAGAACACTTATTCACTGTTGGTGGGAATGTAAAACGGTACAGCCATTGTGGAGGACTGTCTGGTAGTTCCTAAAGAAGTTGAATATAGATTTGCCACATGATCTGGCAATACCACTATGGGTATATACCCAGAAGAATTGAGAGCAGTGTCACGAACAGACATCTGCACACCAATGTTCATAGTGGCATTATTCACAATTGCCAAAAGATGGAAACAACCTAGGTGTCCATCAACCAATGAATGGATAAACAATCTATGGTGTATACGCATGGTGGAATATTATGCAGCTGTAAAAAGAAATGAAGTCGTAAAACATATGACAACATAGATGAACCTGCAGGACATTATGGTGAGTGAAACAAGCCAGACTCAAAAGGACAAATACTGTATGACTGTGCTATTATGAACTAAATATATTGTGTAATCTCATGGAGTTAATAACTTGAATATGGGTCACCAGAAAATAAAATGAGTTTAGAGAATGGAAAGCTGAGAGTTAACTTGTGCAGAATTAGTAAAAAGGATGTGTGTTAATCTTTGGAAATGAATAGAAAAGGTGAAAGCACAACATGTTTGGAACTAATATTGCTATTATATGGGTATGACAGTGGTTAAAAGGGAAAGTCTTAGGTCATGAATATTACTAGAAGGAAAGCTGAAAAATGTAACATGGGACTGTATAGCATAGTAAAACTTTATGTGAAATATGAATATGGGTAATACTGTATATATACGATTTTTTCTTTGAAACTGAACAAATGTATGTTAATGTTACAAGATGTTAATATCAGACAAAACCACATTATGCTAAGTAAAAGAAAACAGACACAAAATACTACATATTATTCCATTTATATAAAATGTAAATATAAATCAGTTTTTAAAGATGAAATTAGATTAGTAGTTTTGTAGGGCATGGGAAGGATAGAGGGATTGAGAGGTGACTGCTAAGGGGTGTGAAGTTTTTCTTTTTGGAGTAATGGAATTGTTCTAAAATTTTTTGTGGTGATGAATGCACAACACTGATTATGCTAGGGGCCATTGATTGTACTCTTTGGATGGACTGTATGGTGTGTGAATATATCTCAATAAAACTGCTTAAAACAAGAAATAGATATGCTTTGTTCACTGTTGGTGGAAATATAAATGGTGCAGCCACTATGGAAAAGTTTGACGTTCTCAGAAAGTATAAAAATATCATATGACCTGGCAATCCCACAGAATTAAAAGCACGGACTTGAATAGATTATTTCCACTGATGTTCATAGTGGCATTACCCACAATTGCCATAAGATGGAATTAATCCAAGTGTCTATGAACAGATGAATGGATAAACAAAAGACATACAATGGAATATTATTCAGCCATAAAAAGGGAATAAAGTACTCACTCATACATGGGCCAAATGGATGAATCTTGAAGACATCATATAAGTGAAATTAGCCAAACACAAAAGGACAAATATTGTATGATATTACAGTCAGAAACTGCAATACAGGTTACTAGGGGCCCAAGTGGGAATGGGGAGTTAATGCCAAATTGGTAGCTTCTGGTTAGTGATAGAAGAGTTTTGGTACTAGATGGTAGTGATGATAGCACAACATTGTAAATGTAATTATACATGTGAATGTGGTTAAAAGGGGAAATTTTAGGTTGTGTATATGTTATCAGAATAAATATTTTTTTAAAAAACCCATAGGACTGTACAATATAAACAAGTGGAACCCTAATGTAAACTATGGACTATAGTTAAAAGTAAAATTATAACATCGTTTCATCAGTTGTAACAAAGGTTATTAACACTAATGCAAAGTGTTAATAGTGAAAATGTATGTGTGAGAGGGGTATATGGGAACTCTATTTTCTGCATGATTTTTCTATAAATCTACAACTTCTCCAACTTAAAAGAAGTTGAATTTAAAACAAAAATCCAAGCATGAGAAAAGGAGCTTTAAGACATAACATAAATATCAACCAAATGTAGAGAATCCTGATTTGAACAAACCAGATGTATAAAAAATTTGAGGTGGGGAAATTTAACAAGGACAAGGTATTTGATAATATTGAGGGATTACTGATTTTTTAGCTGTGATAATGTTATCAGAGTTTTTTTTAACATAGAGTTCTTTGCTTTTAGAGATATATACTAAAGTCTTAAAAAATGAAACAAGATGTCTGGAATTAGCCTCAAAATAATTTGGAAATGAATGAAGATATAAATAGAACAAAACTGGCTACATGTTGGTATGCAACCATTCTTGGCTTCTTTAACTAATACACTTTGATTTTTTAAATTTTGTTTTAATTTTTAAAATTTTTTAGGGAGCAGAGGTGGCTCAAGCCATTGGGTGCCTCCCTCTCACATGGGAGGTCCTGGGTTCAGTTTCCGGTGCCTCCTAAAAAGAATACAAGCACACAACGAACAGACACAGAGAGCAGACAGCGAGTGCAAAACAACAAGGGGTAGGGGGTTAGAAATAAATTAAAATAAACCTTAAAAAAAATTTTTTTTTAACTAATACACTTTGCAGGCTATAGCAGAATAGGACTGGAAGCTCCTAGACAGAACTGTACACTTAAGTGGGCCTCGATTTTCTAAACTGTCACTTTATTCTTAATTTGGGGATCAACGATGGGTTACTTTGGTGATATTCTGAATTCAACTCCAAATATTCTCAAGAATTTGTACCCCTGAAGAATTTGCACCCGATCTTTTGAGTATACTGCATTCTTAAATATCAATGATTGATTCAAGTTCCTTATAAAAAGCATATACACACATTTGTGGCATTTCAACAACATAAATGTGCCTCACACACATAAGACAGTGTTTTAATATCTAAGAACAGGGAGTCCAAAAATAAGTTAGAGACTGTTAGAACTAAAAGAAGTAAATACAGTTGATCTCGTCCAGGGTGGTATCTGTTCAGTCTTTGGAAACAGGCAGGGGCAGTTTTCACTGTACAATGATTAGAGAACCCAACTAGCATTTACTGTACTAGGGTCAGAAGTGATAAACACAGGACACTCTCACAAAAATAATTTTATACCTAAAATACCATCACGTCCTACTCCATTTGCAGAACTTGAGAAGTCCTAGAGAAGTTATGTTCCCACAGCCAGTTTTTTGTTTGTAACTAGTTAGTAGAAATAATTCAGGACTTCTGATTCCTAGTTAGTTATTCAGATAGGTAACGTCACACATTTAAAACAGCCCACATAAGTTGAATTAATCGAAAGTAGACAAGATACTATCTAATCATCCTTTTCAGTTCTTAAGACCTGCAATTAATTGAATCCAAATTCAAATATGATATTGGGGGGAACATAAAAAGAAATTACACATCTGACAGCCCTGTGGTTTCTATATATAAACAGCTCAGGGACAGGATCTGACTGGGAGGGTTGCAGCTGTGTTTATACAGGACTGTTGCTGAAAACATCAATTGCCCATATCAAAGAAGCCAGCAGCGCTCAAGTTGCACCAAACATCTCCATGTGTTTCATGCCTCGGTGCCTTTTTCCTGCTGTGTCTGTCTTCCTTTTTGGTTTTATTCAGCGACAGGGCCTGGAATATTGCCTAGCACATGGGTATTAATTAGTAATAAAGTTATTTGTTTTAGGTATTCAGATTTAGTTCATCTGCAGTTTAAGAAAACATACTTTATATTTCAAACTTATCAACAAGCTTTTCCAAGCTTAAGAAAGGGAACTTGGGGGCGGATGTGGCTCAAATGGTTGGGCGTCCGTCTGCCATATGGAGGGACCTGGGTTCAATCCCCGGGACCTCCCAGTAAAATAAAAATATATATATATAGAAGGCGCATGGGCTGCCAGGCTGTGTGTGCCGGTGAGCCGCCAGGCCCCGGGAGCCATGCAGCAAGATGACGACGTAAAAGGAGAGAGACAAGACGAGATTCTCCGAAAGCTCTGAAAAAAAACAGGAGCCGAGGTGGCACAGATGGCTAGAACACCTCTCTCCTACATCGGAGGTCTTCAGGATCGAATCCTGGTGAAGACTGGAGGAGGAGGATGAGAAGAGATGAAACAGACACAGAGAATTGCCCAGCGAATGGAAACAAAAAAACAGCAAATGGGGAAGGGGGGTTTTTTAAAATGGATCAAGTAAATAAACAAATCTTTAAAAAGAAAAAAAAAGAAAGGGAACTTGGTAAATGAGAGCCTATGAAGAATGATGATACTAAGGTCTTTTCCAGAACTTACATTCTAAGACCAGGTTAGTTCAGGGATAGTTTAATAACTACATTTCAATAGTCGTTTACAGAACCTTTCTCAAGTGACACTACCGCAGGTTTTTCTTATTTTAAAAACCAATGCATAAGACCCTATATTTATCCATGTTAAATGTCATATGGTGGGATTCCAGCCTGTCAAGATCTTTTCGGATTCTAATTTTGTCCATGAACTTTGCTATCCCAGCTTTGCGGCACCCTTCTTACAGCCAGCCAAGAATGATGGTAATCTCTCTGGCATGGGGGCCACCAACAGGCCTTAAGCAAGAGCAGTGGAAGAAGAAAATGTGTGAGATGAGACTTGAAGCAGATTAGGTAAAGAAGCAAGGGAGGGGAGCAGATGTGGCTCAAGTGGTTGAAGCCTGCTTCCTGCATGGAAGGTCCTGGGTTCAATCCCTGGTGCCTCCTAAAAACAAACAAGCAAACAAATGAAAAAATTAACTCAGGGGAGCTGATGTGGCTCAGTGCTTGTGCACTGGCTTCCCACATATGAGGTCCCAGGTTCAATCCCCGGCTCCGGTACCTCAAAATAAATAAATAAATAAATAGGCATGGGAAAGAAAAACTAGGAAAGGCAGGAGGAAGCAAAGAAATACTCATAGGATGGGGTGACAGGGTGCCAGCAGCCCCTGTCCCAGGAGATCACCAAACAATATTGCCAAATTCATGCTGTGCTCTGTGTGTGCTCTTAAGGAAAGCTCTTCAGACTGTATTAAGTTACAAGCAGGAGAGTATTTATAGTAGGATTCTTTTAATCACTTTGGAAAGACAGAGTAGTTTCCTTCACAGTGCTTTCCTCTGGGGAAAGGGACCCAGAGGTTGAACAGTGAGGCTTTAATTTTCATTTCCATATTTTTCATTTGGGCTATTCCTCCCATGCAGGTAATATTACTTTAAAGTTAGTTCCAGAATTTTGCCCCAGCTACAGAATGCTGAAATACCTGGGTAGACAGGAACCTTGACTGAGGTTGTCCCCTAACTCATTGAACCCAATAAACTAAAAAAGGACTAGCAATCTTGTACAATGTAGGGACTTTTCACTCACCAGGCCACTGCAGTGCGTACTTTCACAAAGGCTCACCCTCCCAGACATCCCAGTAAGCAGGTTGTTACTGTCCTTACTTTGTAGGTAAGAAAGTCAGAAGTTAAATGATTGGCCCAGTTTCTATTTCCAGTACAAGGATCATCAGTCTGCCAACAGGCAAAACATAAAAGCTTACACAATACCTTAAAACAAAACAAACCTCTAACATCAGTATACAACGTTAGGACACTCAATGAGCCTACTGTTGGTTTGCCTTAGTACATCAGAATTGGTCTTACAAAAGGAGATGGCCAAGTTATGGCAACCTAAAACAAGCATGTACTGAGTCCCCTACGTGGGTATAGACTCCCCCAGAAACCTCTCAGCAACTCCAGAAAGACAGGAGCTCATAAGGGACTGTTCCAGTTCAAGCTCAACCACCTCCTTCATAGTTCTGTTCCCCCTTACATGTTAAAGATTCAAACACCAACTTCTTTCCTTAATTATGAATAATAACTAACATTACTTAGAAGACTAGTTCAATCCTGCTGTACCTGGGAAGAAATACTGATACCCCATCTACCTCTCAGAGACTGACTTAATCTGCCTGAAGTGGGTACCTGCAGAGGTTTTTTTTATTTTTAAATTGTGGTTACATATACATAGAACACACAAAAAATGCATTTTAATCATTTTTAAGTGAACACGTCAATGGTCCTAATTACATTCACAATGTTGTGCTACCATCACCACCATCCATTACCAAGAATTTTTCAACATCCAAAACAGAAACGCTGTATCTATTAAGCAATACTTCCCCTTTCCTCCTCCCTCCTGCCCCTGGTGACCTCTAATTTACTTTCTGTCTCTATGACTCTCTATGTCACCTATTCTAGTTCTTCCATATAAGTGGAATCATATAATATCTGTCCTTTTGGGTCTGGCTTCTATCACTTAGCATAATGTCTTCAAGGTCCATCCACGTTGTAGCAGGTAGCAGCACTTCGTTCCTTTTCATGGCTGAATAATACTCTACTTTATAGATTGACTACATTTTGTTTTTCCGTTCATCTGTTGATGGACTCTTGGTCAGAGGTATTTTTAAAGCTCCAAGCAATTCTCACATACAGAACGAGAGAATCATTAAGACCAGTGACCCTCTTTCCCCTATAATTTGCATAGCTCTCACACTCCATTTAGACATCACCTCAGATATATAGTATATAATCAAAATATCCAGGGAACAAGTTTATATATGTTTGCTAGGTATTGACCTGTGCTACATTTCAAAACTCTTTCAAACTAGCAGTAGCTTTTTTATATAGCTGGAAGAGAAAATCACTCAGGGCTCATAATAGAATGTCTATGCCAATGAATTGCTCTGCCATCCCTTCTCTGAGTCAAAGTGTCATAAGTTTTCATCCCTTTAGCTCTCCCTACCCCATTCTCAGATATCACAAATGGTAACAACTTTCAGACTCAGGTACGTGAATATAAAAAATGTTCAAATAGTACATATAATACAAGACAAACATTTCAGCAGAACCAGTCTTCTCAAAACCAGGGCGACAGGATAAATAAAAACAAATAAATAGATAAGCTCTTAGGCAGAAGTGGAAGGAATATTTTATTTTGGATGTAAAAGTATTGTTTCTGCTCTACATGTCTTCCTGAAAAGTTTATTGTAGATTAAAAGTTCCCATATACTTATTTCTATTTTCCCACTGTTCATTATAAAACCATTGTTTTTCCTCTAGGGGAAATCTGGCCTGAGGATTTTCTAATGAAACAAACAAAAATTAAAAACAGAAAAAAATAGTATTAACAATTAGATTCATAAGTGTAAAGGGTCTAGAATTGCTTCTCTATGCATGGCACAGAAACTGAGCTCAAAAGGAAAGATAAGTTTAAATGAACAGAAGTGATATTCTATCAGTCACCAGTCTATATTCCCCTCCTCCTAATACCATGCAACTTAATAAGTGGAGAACTTATTTCTACTTTATCTTCATAAGGAATTTTTGGTTTGGAGGAGTGATCAAGTTGATAGAGGGGAGACAGAAAGCAAGTGAGATAAGAAGGAGAACTCTTAATAAACTAGACTTACAGTAAAGACGTCATGGGTGAGCTGTCTGGAGGGCCTGAAAAAGCCTACAAAGCCTTCATTATATAATCTACATTATAACTAATCAATCACTGACCACGTAAACATCATATTATGAAATTGATTTAATTCCTTCATAGATTTGAGGGCCTAATACGTACCAGGCAATTGGAATATAATTGCTAACAAGAGGCATTCCTGACCTCCCTGATCTTACAGTCTAGGAGGGAAAATAAACAGCAAAAATACCATGGGATAAGGGAAGCCCCAAAACCTTGGGAGCACAGAGGAACAAAGGGGCTCCTAATTCTGACAGGTCACAGAAAGCTTCCTGAGAGAGATATCAGCAGGCTAGGTGAGAGTTAGTAGGGTAATGAGAAGGGTGAGGGGAAGAATATTCTGGAGAGAGGCAACCACACATGCAGCAGCCACAGGCAAAAGGGCCAGGGCTCCCAAGAAAGTCCTGTGGCCCAGGAAGAGGAGGCAGGGCAGCTATGCAGGCAGGGCTTTAAGGGTACTTGGCATCTGGCATTTTCATCCTGGAGGCACTCACGGAAGGGTCTGAAGCATATATTTGTCTTTTGAGAAGGTCACTTGGCCTGTGTGGTAGGGAGCGGACCAGAGGAGGGCAAGGGCAGAGGTGGAGAAAACAAAGACAGGGCAACTGAGGCGCAGACAACAGCACAGTCAGCAGGCACGAGGTGAGGAACAGCCTAGTTTAGGGCTGCCGATTTCTCCAAGGTATCTGCTAGCAGTGAGGGAGCAATGGCAGGCAGTTTTGGAATGTCAGCTGTAAAGGAAGCGTGTACTAAGGAGAAACGAGGAATGCAGAACAGCCTCAAACCCCCGTTCCTGTTAGAGACCACAAATCACAGAATTTCATTCACATGTTTTGTACACCACAAGCACATTTTCCAGATGATAAAACACTACCCTTCAGGACATTATAAACTTTGATGGAAACTTAATTTGACGGTGTATTGCTTCCCTGCCTTTGAAAATGGAACATATTTGGATAGTGGTTAAAAGCACAGACTTTGGAGTCAGACACCTGGGTTCAAACCTCCTAAGTTCTGTCACTTACTAGCACTATAACCTTCCTGTGTCCCAGTTAGCTCAGTTATCATGAGGAATAAATTCAATGAGATTTCTAAAATAAATAGCAGAGTGACTGGCAAGAGTAATGGTTCAAAAAATGGTGACTATATTATTATATTATCATTATCATCAGCAGCTTAGTTGAAGAATGGAGTCCACAGACTAGCTGGGTATTCCAGAGATTTCCACACAACCCCAGCTGTTTCACCAATCAAGTGACCCGGGCGAGACTCCAGGCATCAGGTTTCCAATCTGCAGAATGAGGGGATTTGACTGGTCATTGTAAAACTCCAAAGCCTTTTTCATTTGGATATAAGGTTAGAAGTGCATGTGCGATGAGAACATCACCTTTCTTTTTATTTTTTTAAAGATTTATTTATTTATTTATTTATCCCCCCCTTGCTGCTTGTGCTCGCTGTGTCCATTCGCTGTGTGTTTTCTCTGTGTCTGCTTATCTCCCCCTCGCTGTGAGGTCCTGCTGCATCAGCCCACAGCCCACGCGGGCCGGCCTGCCCTCACAAGGAGGCCCCGGGAAGGGAACCCGGGGCCTCCCATATGGTAAACGGGAGCTCTATCGATTGAGACACACCCACTTCCCAGAACATCACCTTTCAATCAACCATTCTTTGCTGGCTGTATAGCTCTTCAGTTAAAAAGGCTTGAGTCTATTGGGAGCAGATGTAGCTCGAGTGGTTGAGCACCTGCTTCCCATGTAGGAGGTCCTGGGTTCAATCCCTGGTACCTCCTAAAAAAAAAAAAAAAAAAAAAGGCTTGAGTCTGAGTTCTGCTCTTCACTGAATGATGGAAGACAATTTATTTAATGTGTTTGTGCCTCTGTTTTTTCAACTAGAAAACAAGAGAAATACTACTTACCTTGTAGGATTGTAATGATTTCACATAAAGCACTTAGGACTGAGCCCTTAGCTATTAGTCTTCTAGCCCTTTCTCCTCACCTGTAAAATGTAATAGCACTCTTGGCAGGTGTGACACCTGTGAGCGAGATGATGCACGTGAAGCACTTGGCACAGTGCCTGTACAGAACCCCTATTCAAACACAGGTAGCCGGTCTTTCTTTCCTGAAGCACAAATATATCAGGAGAGTTAGGAATAAAACAAATTGGGGGCTGTTCTTGTATTGAGGGGATCTTACTAAAAGCACCCTGTGAGGAATATTGCCCTGTGTCCTTCTGACAGCCTCCCCTATGAACCCACTTCTAATGTTCATGACAGATCAGACGTGGTCCCCGGGGTCAGGGTCTCAGGATTCTAAAGAGGAACTTAGAATTAGGCGAAGGCAGAATTTAAGATTATACAGCCAGCAATGGGAAAGCGCATGCATCCTTCATCGGTCTCGCAAAACTTCGTTTTGGGTCAGAGGCACCAGGGGGACTTGTCAGACTCTCGGTTCTCTCGGCATTACATCAGAGGCTTTAAAGGTCTGGAGAACAGACCAGCAGGCAGCGACCCTTCCAGACAGTCCCTGGTGGAGAACGGGCTTCCCAACAGCGAGCGGCGCCCACGGACGCCCTGACCCTCCCCGTCCGGCCTCCGGACCCCCTTCCCAGCCGCCCTGTCCGGTCCCTGGGCCCCCGTCCCTTCCTGTCCAGGACCCTGACACCCCTGTCTGAGCCGTCCAGTCCACTTCGGGATGCCCGGACTCCCGAACCCTCCTGATCCGGTCCCCGGACCCCCCTTGTCCGAGCCGCCCTGCCCGGGCCCGGGGTCAGTCAGGGCCGATGTCTTGGGGGGTCCACAACTGACAGGACGGGCGTGAGCCCTCCGACCACCGCCCGGCTCCAGCTCCGGGGCGCCCGGAGCGCGGGCCTCACCTGGAAATGCTCCTGAAAGCGGATGGGGAGGATCTGCGCCATGGCGGGAGCACCACAGGCAGGTGGCGCCGAGCGAAGCAACAGCCGCTTCCCTCGCAGCCGCGGGCGGCGGGGGCGGCGGCGGCGGCGGGGGCGGCGGGAAACCGGCCCGCGCACGCGCACAAGAGGGAGCCGTTCACTGTATAGGATCCCTCCGCCCGTCGCCGACCGAAGGGTCCGCGCAAAGTAGTCCTCGCCCCGCGCTCAGCTGCACTCCTGGGTGGGTCCCCAGAGCGAGCGTACGCGGGGAGGTGGAGGGGCCGGGGCTGCCACCAGCAAGTTCCCTGGATGAGGGGTTTTCAAAAAAAAAAGATAAATCAAATCTAGAGCATGGGGTTGTGGGGAGGGGACGGTGCTAGCAGCTCTAACCCAAACGGCGCAGTTGGGTTCAGGGCCGCTTTTCTCATTCAGGCATAAATGTGAGGGGCTGGCTGTGAGGGACCTCGGAAGTGTGCGCTGCAGATGTATTTCTGCAGAAGGCTCAGCCAGGGCTCTTCTAGGAACCCTTTCCCTATTGAGTCTGTTGCGGCGTGAACACTGAATATCAAGGTTAAGAGTCTGCAAAGATGATCTAGGTGCACGTGATCAACCGGAGTCCAGCGAGGGCGGCCCCAATTGCCTGGGGTCGCACAGGAGTAGCAGCAGGTCTGGAGCTGGAGCCCGCACTTGGTTTGCCAATGGTCACTTGTTTTTCCCGAAACACCATGTGAGGATGGGTTTTGCATGCAGGGGACTTAGCCACATAAAAGATGTTTCTCAGGGAGAGGGAGGCCGTTGGTATTCTGCATGCGCTCTCATGGTGTACTCTATATCCTCCTTGGTAATTGTAGTGGATCATGGAGAGTGAATAACACGGTGATGGTGAAACTATTGGCACACTAGCTTGACAGTCTAGTGGCCAAAAGTATGTTCGGGAACAGAGTGTTCACTTATAAATGTCTTTTCCACTGTTAGCAGAAGTCCTCTTTAATACTAGACATGCTGCCCTCTCAATGTCTGTGTGGTTTCATCCCCCTAGCAAGAAAGCCAGTTGTTGTGAGTAGTATTTCATTTCCCAGATTTCCTGTTTGGCAATAACGCACGTGACCCTAAGTACTCTTTATCCCAAACATTATATAAATCCCTCAGTATTAATAGTATCATTCCCTAAAACACCTTCCCCAGGGCTTGAGCCAAGACTAAAAATTATACCCTAAATGAAAGAATTTTAAGAGAATTGTGGTTAGCAGAAGGACACGACTGGTATTAAGTTAGGACCTTGCCCAGTGTCTATACTTATAAAGATATTTAGTGGTCTGACTTGGAAAAGATTTTAATATTCTCACCATGGGTGGGTGCCAAATAATCCTGCAAAAAATCTTTCAGTGCTTTATGCTGATTTCTTATCTTTACAATAGGAATGTAAACACCTACAACGCAATAAGATCAACAACCAAACAGAAAAATGAGCAAAAAAAACCAAAACAAATAATAAAAAATAAATACAGGGAAATGGATGTGGCTCAAGCTGTTGGGCGCCCACCTACCACATGGAAGGTCCTGGGTTTGGTTCCCACTGCCTCCTGAAGAAGATAAGCAAGACAGCGAGCTGACGACAGGCTGGCACGGCAAGCTGATGCAACAAGATGGCGCAATGGCTCAAGCCATTGGACACCTCCCTCCTACATGGGAGGTCCCAGATTCAGTTCCCAGTGCCTCCTAAAAAGAAGATGGGCACACAACGAATGGACAGTGAGTGCAAACTATGAGGATGGACGGGGAATAAATAAATATTTTTAAAAAAACTTCCGTTGACTTAAACATATGAAAAATGTCTGATTTTGCTCACAAGAAAAAGTCAAATTCAAACTACATTGATATTTCTATGTAAAATATATATTTAATCTTTCAGATTGGTAAAAGTAAAAATTTTTGATAACACAGTGTTGGCAAGGGTGTGAGGAGGGCAATTTGGTGATATCTACCCTTTAATCTAGTAATTCCACCCTAGAGATCTAGGATCTATCCTATAGCCCTTCACCCAACAAATAAAATTCCAAGGAATTTTAGCACAAGATATTTTTGTGGGTCCCAGGGAAACGCGGCCAGATGTGGTAGGACTGCCACCTACCACAGTCTACCCCCTGACTTTTAGTTGGTCCCAAGCAGACAAACTCAGTATCTTTTTTTTTTTTTTT
>JAQZBX010089012.1:0-12683 GCA_029593785.1 Cabassous unicinctus
AATGCTTCCCAAGGCCCCACACCCAATTTCTTGATATAAAGGTCTCTGGGTCCTATGGGTTGGTGAAGTCGGCCAGGCCTGGGCTCCTCCCAGAGGCTGGCACTATCAGATTGCTGACTTCACCTCTGTGCCAGGGCTGAGTCTGTTCTCATAGGTGAGCCCAGCCCCTCCTGACTCAGCTTCCCACTTAGTTCTGGTCTGAAGGCAACTCCTCCTATGAGTGGAAAGCTGTGGGGACTATCTCAGAAATGGCCTGCATTTTAGGCAACACTTGCTTATTACACGTGTGGGGGGGGTGTCACTCTAGGTCTCCAAGACAGCCACACTCTAGCAATAGTTCTCACAACATTGGGGAACACGTGGGACATGACCCATCTGTGCTACCCCATGCAGATACCCCTACCTACTACCTAGGCACTGAACTGGCCCTGTATGAAGGGGTCCCTAATGAGGAACAGGTCCTTCCTCTGAAGCAGGGCATCTTCTTAGGCTAGGGATAACAAGGTTTCAAGAAGAGCAGGGCAGGAAAATGACCCCTCAAAGCTGGTCAAATTCTGGGGACATGGGGGGCTGTGGCTGTTATAGCATTTCTTGAGGGCTATCATGGGGAGCAGGGAGAAGGCTGTCCTGAGATCCAAGGCCATGAGATGTGTCCAACAGTAACACCAATTAATGGTGAGGAAGTGAGTTCCTTGTTCCTGGAGGTGTGTGGGCAGAGGCTATTTCACAGTGCCAGGCAAGTCTGGGAAGGACCTCCACTGGCAAATGGGAGGCTGACTGTGGTATGCTCGATGGCTCTCCCTGCTCTCCAACTCCATTGCTGCCGCTGGTCCTGGTGGCCTCAAGTCATGGCCCAGATGCCTGGGGTTCTGGGAGACCTGGTACTGAGTCTCCCCTTTAGTTTTCTGCCTCAGCCTGCCTGCTCCCTTTTCACCTCATCCCAAGGCCTCAGCTGGAGCAGGAGCAGGTGGCCCCCAACCCTCAAGCTTAAAGCAGCCCTTCCCATGGGTCAGGAAACTGGGAGTCCCTACCCTTAACTAAAAGCAGTCCAAACAGACAGTGGCATATCTTCCTCCTTCCTGTGAAATACAATGCCCTGCTTGCCTGCTTATACCTTGCCCATACTTTTTACTGTTGTTACAAACTGCTTGTCCTTGGCAGCAGAATTCAACATGATATGATAATGCCAAGAGTTTTATGAAAATCTCTTTTGTGAAATTTTAAAAAATTGTATGGATGGCATACAGGGGGAAGAATAGAGGAGCATTTCATCAAATGCGTTCCTTGTCATTCTACAAAGAAACACTCTTGATCCAACAACTTCAACTCTTAAAATTTCCCAAGAAAAACTTTTTTTCCTCTCCCCCACCCACCTCAGGTTGTTTCCATTTGATTAAACCTGTGGTGTGGAGTCCTCCCCCAGATGCTTCCTATTCACCAGGCCTTGGCTAAGTGCCTAAATATGTGCCCTCATTTAATTCTCACAGCAGTCCTCTGCAATAGGTATTATTTTTTCCTTCATTTTACAGATGAAAATACAGTGGCTTGGAGAGGTTAAGTGACTTGCTCAAGATCACATAGCTAGTTAGTTACAAAGTTGAGGCTCAGAAACAGATCCGAATAGATCTAAAGCCTGGCTTTTAATCACTCCCCAGGATTGATCCACCTTTCAAGCATACTTACTCCAAATGCTTCCCAGAGAGGGTCCTGCTGTAGTCCCCAAGCAGACAGTGGACATGGATAAATCACCTCCTCTAGAGAGCTTCTCACTTCCTTCTCTCCTGCAGGAAACTGTGCCCATTACCAGAAGGGAGGCTGGTGGTATAATGCCTGCGCCCACTCCAACCTCAATGGAGTCTGGTACCGTGGGGGCCATTACCGGAGCCGCTACCAGGATGGAGTCTACTGGGCTGAGTTCCGAGGAGGCTCCTACTCACTCAAGAAAGTGGTGATGATGATCCGGCCCAACCCCAACACCTTCCACTAAGCCAGCTCCTCCTGCTGACATCTTGTGGCCATTGCCAAGAGCCCACCCCAGCCATACTGGCCCCAGCACAAACAGCAATTTCTTGCCAATCTATCTTGTGGCTGGGAGGACTGGGATGCTGGATTCTGCTTTCCAAAGTCACTGTGGCAGACAATGGAACTGAACTGACACAGTATTCTCTGTCCCTACTACTTTTCTTCACACCAGACAGCCCCTTGTGTTTCCAGGACAGGACAGAACTGCAGACAACCCTTTCTTTAAATAAATTAAATCCCTACAATAAAAACATAACTGTAAAATACTTTCAAAACATACATTAGTATGAGCCTACCTTGTGCACTTATGAACATAAGTAGACACATACCTAAATATATATGCATTTAGATATATTCCACATGTAATATATCTAGATACATATATAGATTTGCCATTTATACCCAAATACATATATATTCAATTCTCAGATGTCAAGGCTGTTACCAACACTTTGCTTTTTAGGAGAAAAGCCTTTTATTCATAAGTGTATTACTTGAGTCAAAAAGTGTACTACAGACTGTGTAACACCAACTCAAAGAATAATCCCTGGTGTCTGTATGTTTGGATTCTTCTAGGAGTGTCTACAATGCTATTCTCTTTTAAGAACCCCTTTGGGTACCTAATCAAATTTCAAAATTCCCCTTTCCATTTTTTTTTTTTTTCACTTTTCCTCATTCTCAGACTTTTTCACCATCCATCTATCCATCCATCCATCCATCTACTTCATTCAACAACCATTCATTAAGTGCCTTCTGTACATCAGTCCCTGGCTGCTCACTATAGTTCAAGGCCCCTTTTCTGTCCCCCTCTACTCCTCACCTACCTATTCCTTACCTCTTCTGTTGTATCGTCCTTTCTTTCCGGACAAGAGCCCTCAGACTCTGAGTGGGAAACAGTCTGGGATCCAGGTTTCTGGTCAGGAAAGGGAAGGCCAGGCCTAAAAGCTAACCACCAGCCATATAGATAATGTATTTGCAGTTTTGTATTTTCCATTCACACTTAAGCCTACATGTCATTGTAACCTTCACAGAAATAATAACCTACATTGCCCAGGAGATATTCAACTATAATCTGATTGTCAGGGCCCCAAATGGCTACATATCAAAGGTCCCATGCTCTCAGGCTGACCTGAGAGTCAGCATCTCATCCCCAAACTATACTTCTCTGGAAAACAGGAACCACCAAAAATGAGAACTGGCCACTTCTCATGAGTTACTGAACCATGAGAGGCCACTAGTCCTCTTGGTTGGTGCACTGCAGTATGTGGCTTTCTAAGCGTCAGACTCCACACAACAGGGATTGTTGTTAAAGGAGAAGGGGATGAGTCAAGAAGGTGAGACCCTCCCCAGTGGGAACGTTGGTCAGGGGGTGTGCGAGATGTTGGACAATTTGGTACTGTCCATGTCTGGGTGTGTGCTTATTACCTCAGCATTTCTCACAAAGTGTACCATGTAGCATGTTTTGTGTATATAAAAGGGAGGGTTTTTTTTTTTTTAATATATTCCCAGATTATCCTTGTAATGACACAGATCTGCAATAAAAGTCATCAGTGCTATTTGGATGTATCTATACTGTGCATTATTGTTTTAGAATGTCTTCCTGAGGCCTCCTATATCAGAGCCTCCTTAAGTAAAACCAGGAAGAAATTCAGCACCAGGGACACCCACCAAAATAATTTAAATCACTCTCCCTATCTTTGATTTTCAAAGATATCCTCTGAAGCTACTACCATTCCTCAGACCAACATGGCTCTCTGGAGTTCCACATCCTTATATCCAGCTGTGATATGACATCACCACTGAATGTCCTGAAGCACCTTGCATGCAGTATAGTCAACACCTGAAAAACCCTCCTTCCAGGTCTGTTTCTCCTCCTGAACTTCCCATTTTGCCAAATGGTACCATCTACTCAATTGCTCAGGTTGAAAACAAGGACTTCTCCCTTCCCCTAACCAAGGCTAATCCAACCCTCCATGCTAAACCCAACTTAGTGTAGGCTCCTATCTCCTCTCCCCTCAATTACTGCAGTAGGCACCCCACTAGGTACTTTATGCTTCCATTTCCCTCATTCCAATCCCAACTTCCACACTGGCTGCCAGAACTGTTTTCCTGTAAAACAAATCTTTGGGTCAGGAAGGTATTGACATAAAACCCCAAAAGGCATGACAGAAAACCCCAAAACCATAAAAGAAAAGACTAAGGGACATGATTAGAGAAAACCCCATATTTTCTGTCCCCCAAATAAATAAATAAATCATGACCAGGATTGAAAAGCAAATGTCAAAAAAGAGAAAAATATTTGCAACATATATGGCAAGTACAGGATTAATATTTATGCTATACCAAAAACTCTTTCAAATTAAGAAGATACAAATACTGTGATAGAAACCTTGGCAAAGTACACAAATACATTAGAAGACTCACAAATGGCCAGTGAACAAGAAAAGATGCCCAACCTCAGTAATAACCAGAGAGGTGTATTAAACCAAGGATAAACCATCATGTGTTGTCCATCAGATTGGCAAAGATGAAAATAATGCTGATCTCCATATTGACAAAAGAATGGAGAAATATGTACTCTTATGCACTTATCCATTGAAGTATAAATTGATTCAATATTTTTGAAGAGTAATTTGTAAGTGTATATAACAAAACTTAAAATGCATTTATACCCTTGGACCCAGAAATCCCTCTTTTTAATGACCAAGCAATACTGCCATATGAGAGGTCTAATAAAGTTGTCTCTAGGGAGAGACTGATGTTTATTGAAGCCTATTATGCACCTATAACTGGACTTACATTTTCTTATATAATCTTCACAGCAGCCCTGTGAAGGAGGGATTACTATTCTCACTTTATAGAGGACAGAAAATGAGGCTCACAGCCAGACCACTGGTAAAAATGACCTCGCAGGAGTTAAATCAGAAGGTGCTGGATGTCAGGCATGAAGTAGGAGTTTTCGCCTCTCTTTCTTTTCTCAGTTTTGGGGGAAATTTTTGGAATGCTATTTAATGGGAATATCTCAATCTTGTCCCAGATCATAGCCACCTTTCCCCACATACCTAGACAGCAGCATGTGAGATATAAAAAATAAGGTACGACGTTACTGATTACTGGTTTTGGGTCCAAATCCTAAAGCACGGAGCTCTGGCAAGTGTGCTGGACAATGTGGAACAATCTTCTTTCTAAACTAATTGGGATCAAGATGAAAGAACCCATGACACCAGTGGTTTCTCTCAGTCCCCACCCCAACACACGCATCTGAGTCTTGTTCAAATCACAGCCTGGGGTTTGAGAGACTGGGAGAAGGGAAAGCTATGCTCAGGTGCACCAAGTTTTGATGCTCAGGGAGTCACTCCACCTACCAGCGAACATGGCCCATCAGCATCCTGGGATCTGGGCAACCCAGATCAATACTTCTTCTCTCCCCATCCCATTCAGTGACCTCTTAAGGCCTACAGTCACAGGAATCATACTTTTACTAAGGCATCCAGGGTGCATCCGTAGACCCAGAAGGAAATGACATCCAGGCTTTCACCTGCCCCAGTCAATACCTCATATCCCAGTTTGGATCAGTACCTTGATTATAGGAGGGCACTACCTACTGGTCTTGTGTGGGGAACACGGCAGGAAGACTGATTGAAACTCCAAGCAGGTGACACAGAACAGGACCCCCTCTCCTAAATCTTGCCAATTTGAGCAAGACTGAAAGACAAATCTTCAAATTTCAGAAAATAATGGTAATGGGAGTCTACAATGCTTTTAATCCACAACCACTCTTGGGAGCTGAAGGGGTCCTCCCTGACCTCCCAAGACCACCCCATCTGCCTCATACAGTCTTGCTCAAGGCTCTATGGTTATAATAAGAGAAACACAGGTCACTGACAAACAGAAAAGGGGATTATTTAAGTGTATTAAGTTGTTAAAAACTTCTGCCTTGGTTTTAACCTGAGACTCCAAAGGCTAAAGATAAAATAATAGCTACCAAGTATCCTACATCTTAGAACAAGGTGCAAAACCACCCACACAACCTATTGGTCCCAAATAGGTTCTACAACATTGCTTGATTGCCCACCTGCAACCTTTGTAAGATGTGGAGGGCAAAGAAACTGGGGCAGGGGATGGGGGAATATGAGTTTCCCCCCACACTACCACCACAGGGAGGTATGATGTTCCTCCTTATCCTAAAGCAAGTGAGAGGGACTTCAAGGGACCATTCCAAGAGCTTGGCATGGGCAAGTATGAATACTATTGTCTGATATACTTCATTTTTATGGGCCAGAGGTAGAAGAGCATGAGAAATGGAATTATACTGGAAGCAAATGATAAGGAGGGAGGGGGAACAAGGACACAGGTTTCTTAAGGGCCAGAGGGCTGCCTGGAGCAGCTCTGGGCCCTCCTATGATGTTAGTGGTGGGAGCTGTGCAGGAAGCCTTGGAGTCAAGGAAAGAGTCATAAATGATCAGCTGGAGTAGAAGCATTAACCCATCAAGGAAGCTAAATCAGAGGTGCCCAGAAGAGAAATTCTGAAGTAGCAGCAAAGACAGAAAGGCACTGCACATGTGTGCTTTGGGACCAAGCTCCAGATTATGACTAAACCAGCTACATAAAACCAGCCCTTTAGCTCTCATTTTTCCTTCTCCCCTGTTTCAACCCCAAGGGCCAAGTCAGAGAGGAAGTGGAACTACTAGGATCTAGTGAAATGCTGACCATGGGCCCTCCCCCACTCCAAGCTTCTAGGTTTGGTCAGGTTTTACATGGATAAACCCAGTCCAGACTCCTGATTACCACACTGAACTGGTCTAGAGTTACAGGATTGTTAGAATGGCCTGGGATTTTTAATGACCAACAACAGAAAGTCTTCAGAACCTGCTAAATTTCAGTCTCAATTAGGAAAAGAACTATTCCACAGGGCAGGCTTGAAAGGACAGTGAGGGAAAAAATTTAAGTTGGTTTCTTCTTACACCTGACTGAGTTCAGCTCATTTAATAAGCTGGTTACATAAGGACACGAGGTATCTCCCGGAGTCTGTAGGCAGGAATGCAGGCTGGGCCTCATGAGGGCCAAGAACGAGAAAATGCCTGGAAAGCCTTCAAGAAGACAAACCTTTCTTGGCTTCTCTCCCTTTCTATTTCCTTTTCTCTTTCTCTTTCCTGCAGGGTCTCTTATCTCTATTTCTCACTGTGCATCCCTCTGCAAACTCTCTACTTTTCCAGGCACCCAGTGCAAGACAGTTATTCCACAGTTCCTGAACTCACATGTCTTCATGGTCTGAGTGCTAGCAAAGACTTAAAAGCACCTCTACATTCCAATGCTAACTTCCCAGGCAGAGGTCCCAATTGGCCTAACTTGGGTTGGCTGCCCACCGCAATCTTATCAGCTATGGCTTTAGAGCAGAGCTGGGTATAATGAACACTCCTGCTGGGGTATAACACTGTGGGAGAGGTGGTAGCAAGTTCCCAGGTTCCCAGAGAAGTAGGGCTCACAGGTTTTGTCTACATCCCTTCTCCAGGACCGTATTTTGCTAACTAGATGGATTCTATCCCATTACTCATTAGATTGGGTCATATTCCCTAGCCGTTCTCCTCCTGACCCCTGTCCTATTCCAGAAAGCATATCCAAACCTTTCAGACCTAGCTGGGTCACTAAACACAACACCTTGCTATGCCTAGATGGGCCTCTTATTGCCCTTCCTGTGTATGCTAGTTTCTCAAAAGTCTCTCTGGATATAGGATGCAACAAGGTCCCTACTGCTGGAGACTTGGGCTCTGGTTCATTCTTCTTAGCTGTATTTTGCTCTGAATAATTAATACTAACACAATCTACCATTTCTGGGGTGCTTTCCATGTGCTAGGCACCATGCTAAGCATTTTACATGCATGTCTCTTTAAATTTTCACATCAACCCTATGAAGTGAGTTCTACGTCTTTGGCATAATAGAAAACTAAGGCTCAGAAATGTAAGTGATTTGGTCAAGAACATACAGCTTGGGACACTCAGAATTTGGACCTGAGTCTGTCTGATTCCTGAGCTCCTGACACTACAGCAGTATATCACTGCACCAAGGATGAAATGAAACCAATAAGCCTCTTATTTCACCCCATCATCACTCAGTAATACTTCTGAGAATCATGGTGGTATGGGCCTCCTGCCCACAGGAGCAGATATGTAAGGTAGCCAGCCAGACCATCTTATGCAGAAGCAGTTGGATAGACAATAGGTCCCCGGATGTCAGGAGGCAAGTCTCCAGCTGTTTGTGCAACTTATCTCAGAGCAGTGGGCACAGAGTAATAGGGGGCAGTGATGGAGAATATTTCATAGCTTCTTGGGGCTTCCAATCCTTTGCCAAGGGCTAAAGCTCCTAGACCTTGCCTTTCTCCTCTTCCCAAAGGTAAAGAGAGCCACTTGGTCTTACGACCTGAAGACTCAGCCCCACACTTTGGCACTCAGAGTGCTCCACTTATGGCTAGTCACTTCATGCACTAATTCTACCTAGTCCAAGCCCTGGTCTGCATTGTCTGGTAATTGGTTCCCTGTTGTGGTAACCCATCTCCCATCTCATGCCTCCAGACTTGGGGCTTGCTTACTATAATGTCTCTCTGAGCCCAGAGTCAGGCCTGAATTAGCTTTGGTCTGGGATTTTGCTCCTTGTAGATACAATTCATCTACAAGGAGCAAACCATCACTGAGACATTCAAGTATCCCGTCTCTCCTGACCTAGGGCATCCTGGGCCAGCTCAGCTCGCACATGTAGACCCAGACACAGATAATGGCTACCATCTGTGTAGCCTTCCCAAAGCATTTCCACATGTGGCACCTCCCAGGTGGGTGGGCCATCTGGCTGTCTCATGGCTGGCTGTCATGAAGATCTGGCTCCATGGGCTGCCCCATGGGTTCTCCCTTCCTTCTTGCTATACCACGTACACCCTCCCAAAGATGAGAGACATTTCACAATAGGAGAAGAGGGCTCCTTGAACAAGGGTGCACAGGCCACATTTGCTCTGATCTTTAGCAGAATTGGGAATGGCCCAGGGCCAGGAAGCATAGCTAATGTAGAGGGAAAGGAATTAGAATTCTCATCTAGAGCCATCTGGTAACAGAGGCCCATATTCTAGTCATCTCAAAGAAGGGAAGGGATTAGAAGAAGCACTTAGCCTCCTCAGAGCCCAGAATGCTGACCAAGCCCCAGGTAAGTGTGTCCAGACAGGGATTTAGGTCAGCTTCTTCCCCCAAGGAACGTAACATCTGGGCAGCCTTTCCTCATCTCTCAGGGCAGCTCAGAGATGTGCTAGTGACACAGAAAGAGGGATTCAGGACAGAAATTCAGGAAGCTTAGACTAGGGCAGAGGGTGGCTGATGAGTTAGGTGGAAGACCTGAAGGCCTGACTGCCTAACTCAGGGCCCAGAAGAGCCCAGGGAGCATGTATTTAAAGTAGAAAAACAGCTTCTTTGCCAAGAGCACAAGGAACCATGGATAGGTACAGAAATGCACATTAAAACAAGATACCATTTTTTCCTATCAGTTTAGCATAAATAAAAACAGGTTGGTAAAAGCTAGTGTTGGTAAGAGAGGAGAAAGTAGGCACTCTCATCCTCTTTTGGTGGAAGTATAACTGCCACCTTTTCTGGGGGCATTCCAGCAGTATTCATCAAAAATAAAGTTGCAAATAGTCTTTGCCCTAGCAATTCCACTTCTAGCAATCATTCTTTCTGAAATACTCTCACAGGTGAATACAGATACATGTATAAGGATGCTCCCCACTGCACTATCTATAAAAGGGGAAAAGAAGAAACAACCTAAATGTTTATCAGTTGGAACATAGCTAAAAAAAAGTCAGCACTCATCCCGGCAACAGGGTACCACAGAGCCATTGGAAAAATAAGGAGTTTCTATTGAACAATATCTATGACATTCACATAGGGAAAAATGTACGAAACAATATGTATAAAACATTCCCATTTTGGTTAAAAAGCACAATATTGTACACACACACATATATGCATAAGTAGGTAATTCTGGAAGCACTATTAACAGTGGTTATTTTGGGGGAATAGGGGAAGGAGGGGAGAATTTCACTTTGTACTTTATATACCTTTTTTTAGTGTGAATGATTTTTACAACATGTTACTTTTGTGATTTTAAAAAGTTTTTAAAAGAATGAATGGGCGTTGAATACCAACTCTTGGCACAGCTATTCTGTGTGGCCACAAAAATGGAGATTTCCATGTTTTTCCTAAGCAGGCATTCTTGGACCTCCGAAGGCCTCAACACATTCCACTCTAGAGCCCCAGGTACACTCTCTCAGCGGACCACAGCCTTTCTGAGGGTAACCTTACAGACCCTTCTCAGGCCCTAGTTAGCTTAGCCCTAGCACCTTTCTTCCTGAGAATTAGCTTCTCAGAGGGACCCAGTACTTTCTGCTGCCCTAGAAAGCCATCTTACAGTCTTTTCTGTGTTCAGTTTTACAGCTGATTTTGTCCCAATACAGAATGGCCAATGAAATAGTAAGTGTGGGGTAGTAATAAAGGATGTGCAATATATTAGTTATCCATTCTTGTGTAACAAATTACCCCAAAACTGAGCACTTTACAAAAACAACATTTATTATCTCACAGTTTCTGTAGACCAGGAATTTCAGTGTGTCTTAGCTGGGTGCCTCTGGCTAAAGGTCTCTCATGAGACTGCAGTCCAGCTGTTGGCTGAAATTGTGGTATCATCTGAAGGCTCAGCTTAGGCAGAATCTGTTTCTAAGCTCACTCATGTAGTTGTTGGCAGGCCTCAATCCTTTGCCACATGGGCTTTTCCACAGGACTACCACATAACATGGCAATTGGATTCCCCCAGGATAAGCAGTCTGAGAGAGTGAGAGAATGTGAGCATTCAACACAAGAAGCCACGGATGTTTAAACTCTAATTTCAGAAGTGACATTCCATCATTTCTGTCATATTCTATTTGTTATAACAATGTTAAACTGTCCAGCCCACACTCAAAGGCATGAATACCAGGGGATGGGAATCACTGAGGGCCATCTTAGAGGCTATTTACCACAGGAAATCTTTCAGATTTTCAGGGCCATTGTCCTAATTATCTCTCTCTGAAACTGTGCAAGGAAACATCCCTGTGATGGTAGTCCTGAGGATGGAGAAGCTCACAAGTCCTTACTTGTCCTAACCTTTTACTTCTTCTGGGCTAGGTGATCCTAGGAGGTCCCTTGGTCCAGCCCAGTCCTGAGGGAGCAATCTGAATTGTCAGTAGAGGACTAGTGTCCACTTATTCCACTTTGTCCCTGTGAATCAGTCTGCTTCTCCAGGAGCTCCCACTGGGAGAGGCCCTGGAAACACTTCCTCTTCTCAGTCTACTCTCTTGGTTCTTCTCAGAGGGTATAGACCTGTTGGAGGGACATGTGGTATATTATCAGGTAAGTACTTGGGCTCTAGGGCCAGTCAGATCTGAGTATAAACACTGGTTTCACCACTTACCAGTGTATGACCTTAAATGTAAATCTTGTGCAGCTTCTGCAGCTGTAAAATAAGTTAAAAATAGTGCCTCCTTCAGAGGAAGGAGTGTTAGGGGGATTAAATAAGATAATGAATGTCAAGTGCTCAGTGCAGAGCCTGTCACATATGTGAGTTGTAATTATTATTATTGCTAGCTTCTAACTAGAACTCCAAAAACTGATTACAGAGGAACAGTCACCCTAATGGGTATACAGATTCTTGCTATGAAAACATACTTTCCCTTGAACAAACTGGGCTGACACTCTTACCTCCTTTTGCGGGGTGGATGGGGGAGGGGGGGCAAACAGCTGACTGTAGTTCCTCCTTGTCCCCCAGAAGGGATAAATGGAACAAGGTGCTCCAGCTCTAAGCAGGAAAGCACACAGGAAACAAATCTCTCCCCCAGTGCTTCCTTCTTGACCTCTACATGTTTTCCTCCCACACTGTTTATCTCCATAGAGACAGATATTTAAACGGAGGATGCATAAGTTAAGGCTGGGTGGAACCTCAGCTATGAGCATAAGATCTCAAATTAAACTTAGTATTTGCCTGGCTTATGACATTAGGTAAATCATAAGTCACACTGTGGTTTCTTCATTCCTTAAAAAGGTGATTTTAATAACATCCACTGGCTTTTGACTATAAAGTCACAGAGAAATATGAATTTTAAGGTAAGAAATCCTGGGATTGCAAAGGTAAAAGTAAAATTATCTTCTGGAAGGGAGAGAATTGAAACAATGCATAGCTAACCACTCTACAAAATAATGGAAAAGGTTTCCCTCGTTTTGGATGGGGCTGTAATTGTTGAGACTATTCTGTTGATTAAGAAGCATGTTTGAGGGAAGCGGGAGTGGCTCCGTCGATAGAGCCCCTGTTTACCATATGGGAGGCCCCGGGTTCGCTTCCTGGGGCCTCCTTGTGAGGGCAGGCCGGCCCACGCAGCCTAGTCTGCTGATGCAGCAAGCCCTCACAACAGGAAGCGGGTGTGGCTCAACCGATAGAGCCCCTGTTTACCATGTGTGAGGCCCCGGGTTCGCTTCCCGGGGCCTCCTTGTGAGGGCAGGCCGGCCCGCGCGGCACGAGGGGCTGATGCAGCGGGATCTCACAGCAAGGGGAAGATAAGCAGACACGGAGAAGACACACAACGAATGGACACAGCAAG
>JAQZBX010089013.1:0-12682 GCA_029593785.1 Cabassous unicinctus
GACCTTTCCCAACATAAGTTACGTTTACAGTTTGGATAGGCTCATTAGTTGCAGCTCACCATCTCTCAGAACACAAGCATGTCAAAGTGATGCTTAACCTGTGGGTTAGGACCATACCAGTTTCCTTCAGCTCTTTTATTTCCAAGTCAGAGGGCTCTTTTGGGTGTTCTGAAGTCAATCCTAAATAGACATCAACATCAGGATGGAGTTCATATCTCTGTACCCTAGGGCTCTCAGTTGGTTGAGTTCTTTGGGTTCCAATAAAATCCTGTAAGATGGGAAATATTGTCAAGGACATATTTGCAGTCTTCTGTAACATCACTGATGTTTTTAGAACAGACAGAAGTATCACATAAATTCCCTCTTACTCCTGTAGGGTAGTCTGACTGTAGTTCTAATCAGGTAATTGTTGGGAGTTGAATCCTATCTCCCACAAAAGGCATGCTCAGGTCCTAACCCTAGGTCCTGGGAGTGTGAACCCATTTGTAAATAGGACCTTTAATGATATGATTAATTAAGTTGTACCCCAACTGAATGAGGGAGGGCTTTAATCCAATATGGCTGAAGTCCTTATAAACAAAGGAAATTGGAACAAAAAGAGAAGCCACAGGGAGCAGTCAGAAGCTAGAAATCAAGAGAACCCACAAGAGATAGGAGATGGCACCACATACATTGCCATGTGGTGGAAAAGCCAAGGAACTCCAAAGATTGCTGCCAGCCAGAAATAATAACCCGAGAAGGAAGCAAATCATCTAGCCTCTGAAACCATTCCTGTTGTTAAGCCAACCCATTATATGGTATTTGCTTTGAGCAGCCAGGAAACTAATATAGTAATTCATTGTTATTATCAATATTTTAAAAATAATAACAGCTACCATTTACTAAATCTCCACTATTTGCCTGCAGTGTGCCCCTACTATATGATGAGCCTCACAGCTCCCCCTCCTCAATTCCCTACTGCCTTCATTGCCCTAACCAAGTTAAGCAATTAGGCTTTTCTCAGGAACACAGGAAGGATATAACAAAATAGAGATGTTTCTAAAACTTCTTACAGTAGTGGTTCTTGATCTCTAACTCCCAGTTCCCCTGAGATGGGTAAGGGGACATAAATTCTCAAACAACTTCAGGGTTTACCTTTAAGTCATTCTTCAGAATATACCGGATATCTTGAAGGTTCATCACTCGGTCTTTCTGCTTGACCTGGATGCCTGATTTAACAATATCATAGTAAGGTTTTGGAAGCCTGACATCAGCTTCTAAATAATTCCTCAAAACTACAGCTTCTTTAACAACTGAGCCATCTAAGCCATTCCAGGGTATGTTGTCTGTAAGACAAAAAAAAAGTCATAAGAAGCAGTAACATTAAGAAATCAAATAAAGCTGGGTAAGCTTAGTCAAGTCATTCAATCCTTTTAAATATTAGTCTCTCCCTATAGAAAAACAACCTGGGAAGCCCAATTACAAATAAGAAGTCACTTTACCTATTTACCAGGGAAATCCCTGCTACAGAGATAGGGAATTATAGTGTCACCATCAAGTGTACATAAGATCCCTGCTGGCAGACCTGGGGACCAGAAAGTAATCTGGTAAAATATGTTTCATGGCATTAGGCTGGGTAGCCCAATGCATTCATCTCATGGAAGGTGTGGTTTTGCCTCTGGGACTGTAAACATACTAGATGGTGGCTGACTCTTCCTCACCGCCTCGATGAACGTGTGTGTGCGTGCATGCTTCCAAGGTGAACATGTGTGTGCGTGGTTCCAAGGCTGATATCTCCTGAAGAACTCCTGACCTCAGATATGTGATTTCAGATTAGAGTCCTGTAGGTTTGGGGGGGCTTCCATTCTTTCAAGTGACTCTGCTTAGCCATATACTGGTTCCTGGGTATGTTTGATTTCATAGCTTACTACTCAGAAGCCAGTCTTTCCCCCTCATTTATATGTTCTCAAGGGATACTACACAGAGATCACTAAAAACTGAAAATGATATTCAGTTTAAAACCTTTTCTTGGATTAAATTCATTATCACTGACAAGCTGAAGGGTGGGCTTTGCTGAGTCTTAAAAAATAGGTTAAAAGAGAAAGATTTCTGAAGGATCATCTTCTTTCTTCCATATAAGAACAAAGAGGTATCCCTGAAGAAATCTCTTTTCTCTAAGTCTTGCATTTTCATAAAACTAAATAATTCCTGGGGGGGAAAATCCTACCTAACTCTGGTCAGCCATTAGTGTGCACCTTGGCCTACCTGTTAAAATCTCCTGTATGATCATAGAAAAGCTGTAGATGTCTGACTTCACTGTGGCTGCCTTCTGTAAGATCACCTCCGGGGCAGCCCAGTTGTACAGCTGGGTCGGGAGGGGTACTCGAGTCAAATCCTTGTGTGCACCTCCATCCTGGCTACAGAAGGAAACACACAAAGCAGGGCTCATGTCTTAAAAAGTTTGTGATCAGCACACAGTGTGTTTGTGAAATTTATGCCTCTGAAGACCAGAAACTTCCCTGAGTTTCTGGAAACCTACATAGACCCTAGTTAACCTATACTGCTTCAATGAGCCAACCTAGAACTTTCAATTATTTATCATTCCTACCCAACTGGGCCCTGTCCACCCTCCCACCTCATATGGCCACTCTCTCCCACTCACCCATTCCACTTGAGTCACAGGGGCCTATTTTCAGTTTCTCTAACATGCCATGCATGTTACCACTTCAAGCCTTTGCATCAGTAGCTTCCTCTGCCTGGCATGCTCTGCCCACAGATCCTAGAATCACTGGCTCCTTCTTATAACTAAGGTATAAGCTCAAAAGTCATCCCCTTAGAGAGGCGTTCCTTGATCACCTCATCTAAAATAGTCCTGTTTTACTGGCTCAGAGCACTTATCTGAATTTTTTGTTCTCTTATGTATTGTTTAATATCTATCTCCCCTCCACGAGTGAGTCAGCACCATGAAAGCAGGCACCTTCCCTGTCTTTTATACCACTGTATCCCTGAGCTTACAACAGGGCCTCAATATTTATTGTTGAATAAACGAATATAAGACTCTTTCCGGACCATGCTCAAGCTCCATCTGCTTTACCAGAGTATTGTACAACTCCTCCAATTCCTCTGGTTGCTTCTTTTGTGACGTCCTACCACTTGGGGTCATGTCCTCTCAGTTCACTGATTTGCTTAAATAACAAGTTCCCATCTAGACTCCTTAAGAGCACAGTCTGAGCACCCTAAATGTCTTCTAAGACAACAAGAGCCCTCAGGGTGAGGACAGTGCTGACTTCCATCAAAAGTGCATAAAAGTTGAGTTCATGGATGTGGAAACACTCTGTAAGCCACAAAGCACTAAGCCAAGTAAAGAATTAATATGAACATTATGGTAGGCAGTAAAGACTTGATGACTGGCTGACTGATAATTAAGAATTAAGTTTTTAAAAAGCAAGTGACCAGAAATTCTTTGCTGATTTGGCTTAAGAATAGATTTTAATACATACAATGGATTATTATCTAGCCATAAAAAGGAATGACATTCTGAAGCATGCTACAGTATGACTGAACCTTGAAGACATCATATTGAGTAAAGTAATCTGGACATAAAAGGCCAAATATTAAATGAGCTCACTTACATGAAATAACTAGAACATACAAATTCATAGAGAGAGAAAGTAGAATACAAGTTAGGAGGGGCAGGGGAATGGGGAGTGAATGCTTAATTGGTACAGAGTTTCTGTTTGGAGTGATGGAAAAGTTTTGGTAATGGATGGTGCTGATGGTAGCACAACACTAACTGTAATTAACTATCGTATACTTGAAAGTGGTTAAGATGGGAAAGTTTAAGCTGTATACATGTTACCACAAAAAAGAATGTTTAAATATAGATTTTAGAGAATAAGATGGGCTTCTTAGCCTTTGAACAAATTTCCCTAAATAATGGTTCTTTCAGGTGAGCTTTTTGTAGACAGAGAGTTCAACAAGCCATGAAATTATAAAAGCTGGTACGGACTTTTTGTTCGTATTGCTGAATCATTAGGTGTGGACTGGTGTAGTGTGAACTCCATGGATATGCAAGTATTAGCATTCATGGAAAAAGCAATGGAGAGTTTTATTATCAAATATATACTCCAAGAGCCTAGCAAGCTTGGCGCTTCACACTGAAGGGTGACTATCCAAGGGAAACACCCTCCTTCCTTCTCAGGCCTCTCAGGCTTGTCTAAGGTTCTGGCAAGGGACAGGTCACTGACAACCAGGATTTATAGCCTTTCTCTTTCACCTTCTCTCACCTTCCTCCCTTACATCCCCTTCTTTCTTCTCTGATGAAGCTAGCTGGGGAAAGGAGGGGAGGTCCTCCCTTTCTGGGTATTACTGTAGGGTAGTTACTTTTCTGGGCTTCAGCTTTGACATCATTAAAATTACATTTGGTAGGAAAAAAATGTGAGCGGAGGGGTGGATATATGGGAATCCCCTATATTTTCGATCTAACTTTTCTATAACCTAAAACTTCTTTAAAAATAAAGTTTAGTTGTAGTGGTTTTCTTTCTGGTGCATTTGAATGTTAAGTTTTCAAATGGGCCTCATTCTGCTACATATAATATAAAGGAGCTGGCAAAGGCTTGATGAAAAAGAGATTTCTCGCTAGCCTTTCCCACACCAGTTTGGCTTCCACATGTGGCAGGGAAAAAAAAAAAGTTTAAAAAAAAAATTACATTTGTCTGCAGCTATGTGACACCATCTCCAAGCTACAAGGCCAATTTCAGCAGATTCCATTTAAGAAGGAATTGAAGAGTAGGAGAAACTGCTGTATCACTTTTATACCAAGTGATGGCGCACTACCCTTGCCATCGACACTCAACAAACTGACCTGCCCAACTAGATGTTACCAAAAATAAATGTGGAATTAAAGCTGTTTTGGATTCTTGGTTAATCAACTCACATTATCAGCTTTCAAAGAATATGCTAAATGCTTGCTGACTGACATTTCCACCTGAAGTTCCTTCCATTCTGAGTTCAAAAAGCCCAATGAGGGCTCATACCTTCCTACCACACTCAGCCCCTCTGACCTTACCAGTGGTGCTCATGGACTCTGGTCACCTCCTACCCCAGGCCCTCGGAGCTTCTCACATCTTTCCCTTACATTTCAGTGCCTGGGTCACCACCAGGCCCCACCCTTGTGGCCTTCTATTTCCTGCCCTCAACTGCCCCGATAACCTGGAGGTATCCCCATGACCTGCTGCGAGTTCCAGCTCTGCCTGTTACCCAACCAGTTGGGTTACCATATCATCCCTTCACCTCTCTGGGCCTCAGTTTCCTCACTGATTAAAGAATAGGGTTAGGATGGGCCATCTGCAAAGTTCCATTTCATTCTAAGATTCATATTTCTACTGGAGAGCTAAAGCTGAAGAAACTGTTATTCTCCATTTCACCAACAGATGGCAGTCCATTACTACCAAACAGCTTGGATTCTGTCATAGCCTTCCTGAAAAGGCCTCTGATGTTTCCAACAGCAAAAAAAGTCCAAACCCCTTAGCTAGCTGAACACATAGCCTAAGAGGTCAATGCTGCTCTGAACCTTTTCAAATTTTACCTTCATCTAAACTCATCCATTCCACGTTTCTTGAGCGGTTGCTATGTGGCAGGCCTGGCGCTGGGTGATGACTCAGCCTGATCCCTGCCCTCTCGGAGCGCACTGTCTGGTGGGGCAGACACTCATATATAAATGACTGCAGTACAATTCAATGGTACGTGCAAGGGCAGGGATATGCAAGGTACTACAGGAGAGGAGGGCACTAGTGCAGACAGGCTTCACCTACACTGGGTGGGTGTGGTGGGAAATTGTGTCTGAATTGAGGCTAAAAGGATAAGTAGGAGTATGCTAGGTATTCCGGATGCAGAAAGCAGCACTGGGAAATAGCATGGACTGAAAGTGGCCTTCAGATGGCCAGGAAGGGAGTGGCAAGAGATGAGGCTGGCACTGAGGGTGAGGGGACTCCTACCTAGGAAGGCTCCCGCACTCTGCAAAGATGCCTGGTCTTAACCCTATAGGCAATGAGGAGCTGCAGAAATGTTTTACTCAGATTTTAGTCTTAGCAGCTTAACTGGTGACAGTTGTGGCCTCCACTGGCTCCCATGTGGGCAACTGCCACACTCCAGTTACACCCTAACTGCTCCCCCTGCCTCTCTCTTGCTCCTTACCACTTCTTTTCAACATATAGGAGCAAAAGGGATCTTCTTCAACTGCAACTCAGCCATGACACCATTGTGCTCAAAACCTTCCAAAGCATCCCAGTGTACTTAGTACAAAATTCAAACTCTCCCCAAGACCCACATGACTGAGTACCATCTGGCCCCTATGCTCCTTTCCAGATAGCGGGACAAGAGGAACTCGAGGTCTGGGGAGGCAAGAGTCTTTCATTCTCATTCATTTGACAACCATATGTTGAGCACCTGCTGTGTACCAGGCCTGTTCTAGCATCTGAGACACAGCAGTGAACCAAGCAGAAATCCTTGCCCTTGTGGAGCTTTTCATCTGGTGAAAGGAATAAATTACAGGCTGCGTGAGAAGCAAAGACCTGCAGAGAGATTTAGACACAAAGCAATGTGTAGGTGGGAGACGGGGTATTGGGGGGGTAAGCAGGGCTATGCAAGGGGTCTGCCCAGTGGCCCGAGCCCTCACAGTAGCAGAACCAAAACTGGGCCAAAGACTCAGAGCTGTGGATGGAGACTGGAAACACAGTGGAGATCCTCTGCCTCCAAGAGCCTGGGGGTGAGCCATGGATAAACCCCCAACTCTCAGGAGGACTTTGACCCCAGCCAAACAGGAAACTAAGTCCATCTACCATACCCTGAATGAGAACAATGTTTCTGTAACTGCCTTCCTCACTGTGCAGGGCTCCTGGAGGGAAGGAAACACTCTCAGTGCCCAGCATGGTCCTGGCCTAGACCTGGGAGGTGTTCATCAGCACCCATCCCCTTCTCTCTTCTTCCAGGACACACAGCTAAGGCACAATTCCCAGCCTCCTCTGCAGAGAGGATGTAATCGGGCTCTGGCCACTGCAAAGTGGGAAGCAGTGACATACCCACTTCTGGGCTGGCCCCTAAAGCCTATGGTCTCCCTTGCTCATCAGACAACGCAGTGGGGGACTGAGGCCTGGGGTGGGCAGAGCCACCAAGGGGAGGAATAGAGAACACAGTGCAAAATACAGCTTGGTTGTGTTAAGCCACAGAAGATATTGGGGTGGATTGTTAGAGCCATTACACATATTGGCTAATATGGGATCTTACTTGTTAGATGTTGATTAAAATCAAAATGTCCTGAGCAGAAGTAACTACCCCAAAGCCTCTTTAACTTTGGCAGACAGGGCAAGATATTTGGGAAACCTCTACCCCGACTGATGGACAGCTCAGCCCACCAATGAGAAGGGGTCCTGCCTGATCAGATTTTCTCTCTTTATAGCAAAGCCTCCCCTGTCCCCAGACTCTATTATGGAAGGTTTCGTCTACCTTTCCATCATGTACTCCAGGTTAGTCAGCCTCGCTTCCCCTGTGGAGACGATGTGGACAGCATAGGAGCTGAGGGAGCGGTGGATAAAGCCCCGGGAATGCAGGTATCGCAGGGCATCGGAGATCTGGAGCAGTAGGTGCACGATCACCTCCATGTGCAGCACAGGAAACTGGGATCGCTACAAGTGGGAGATAAAATGACAGGAGCAAAAGGGACCAGGCCCCCTGGCACTGGGGAACACTTTGCAATTTCCAAAATCATTTCATTTGACCTAATATTCCCATTTTGCAGAAGGAGAACCTAAAGCTCAGTGAGGGGAACGGATGTGGCTCAAGCAACTGGGTGCCCACCTCCCACAAATAGGAGCTCCCAGGTTCGGTTCTCAGTGCCTCCTAAAGAAGACGAGAAGACACGGCAATAAGTAGATGACACAACCAGCAGATGACACAACCAGAAGGGAGCCGAAGTGGCTCAAGCAGTTGGGCACTCGCTTCCCACATGGGAGGTTCTGGGTTTGATTCCTGGTGCCTCTTAAAGAAGATGAGCAGACAATGAGCAGACAGGCGAGGGAGCCATCTCGGGGTGGGAAGGGGGATAAAAATAATTTACAAAATAAAAATAAAGAGCACCAGAAGCTCAGCTTCTCCAATTAAAAATAATGATGGACTTCCGGGAAGATGGCGGACTAGTAAGACACGGGAATTTCTTCTCCAGAAAAATAGCTAGAGAAGAGGCTGAAACAGCCCCGTAAAAGATCTTCTAGGGTTTGGGACAGTAGGTGAGGACTGCACATCACCCAGAGGAGAGAGGGACAAGAGAGGGAAATCGCAACTACAGAACCGTGAGTTGGAACCAGCAGCAGCTGCTGCTGCTGGCACCCTCCCCCACACTCTTTAGAATTCTCGGGCCTCTGGGCCTGTGACTACAGACAAAGGGGGCTCCAGAGATCTACCACTCCAGGAAAGGGGAGAGAGAGGGACACAGCCTAAGGCTGAATCAGGTTCTGACCCGCAAATTTGGGCTGCGGAGCCCCACGGACCCTTCCACATGGTGGTTTGCCCTGGGAGCCTACGGAGAACTGGAGAAATCCGACCCTCCCAATCTCCTTCTCTTCTAGCCTGTACTAATTGTTGAGGACTCCACAGGAGAGGGGAGAGAGAGCCTGGGGCTGACACGGCTTTTGAGTCCCAGATTTGGTCTGCAGTGTCCTGACAGCTCTTCCAGGCCGGGTGGAACTGCGCCATTGTTTGCCTTGGAGCCTGCAAGGGGCTAAAGATATACAAACCTCCCAATATCCTCCTCTACTAACAGGGACTGATTGTTGAGGACTCAGAGGGGAGTGGAAATATTTCCTAGCTGGGAAAAGGGAGGGGGCTGCCAGAGAAGACTGGAGAACTGTCTCAGAAAGCTTGAATTACAAGGCTCTTAGGCCCCAGACAGGAAGCTCTATCACATTGATCTGGTCTGTGTCACGATACACTCCGACCAGCCACTGAATTGAGAGCTGCCAAAGAGCGCCATCTCCTGGCAGATCAAGGACGTGCACATAAGAAAATTAAAAATAAGTAGGAGAGGCTTTTCCTGGCCTCTATAGTCTCCCTGCCCAAGGCCCTAGGAAGTGACTCTACAATCAATTACTGGGTCCAGTGCCCAGTTGTGAGCAACCAGCAGGACAATCCTAACAATCCAGGTGGAGCCAAAAATCAAAGAGCTGTGGTAACTCACAGCCTCCTGCCATTAAATCCCTATAAAAAAAAGAAAGAGATTGAGCATCTGAGCAAACTACATCCTAACCAGATGCCTAAACACCAGTAAAAAATTACGAGCCATACTAAGAAAATAGAAGACATGGCCCAAGAAAAGGAATACCTACTAATCAGCAAGATGAGCACAAATTTCCAAAATCAAATTAATGAGATGAAAGACAATATAGTTAAAGAGATAAATGAGATCAAGAAGACATTGCGCGAATGCAAAGAATTTGAAATCCTGAACAGAAAAGTAACGGCGTTCATGGGAATGAAAGACACAACAGGTGAGGTCAAAAACACATTTGAGGCATACAACAGCAGACTCAAAATGATAGAAGAAAGAATAAGTGATACCAAAGACAGAGCAACTAAAATTGAAGACAGAAAAGAACAGAGAGAGAAAAGAATGGAAAAAATCAAGCAGGGGCTCAGAGAGTTGAATGACAACACAAAATGCAACAACATACGTGTCATGGGAGTTCCAGAAGGGGAAGAGAAGGGAAAAGGGGCAGAAAGAGTATTTGAGGAAATAATAGCTGAAAATTTCCCAACCCTCCGAAAGAAATGAACTTACATATCTAAGAAGCACACTGTACCCCAATCAGAATAAATCCAAATAGACCTACACCAAGACACATACTACTCAGAATGTCAAATACCAAAGATAAAGAGAAAATTCTCAGAGCAGCAAGAGAGAAGCAAACGATCATGTACAAGGGACGTCCAGTAAGACTTAGTGCAGATTTCTCTTAATAAACCATGGAGGCGAGAAGACAGTGGTATAATAAAATTAAGAAACTGAAAGGGAAAAACTGCCAGCTGAGAATTCTTTATCCAGCAAAACTGTCCTTCAAATATGAAGGTGAGTATAAAATAATCACAAGCAAACAGAAACTAAGAGAGTTTGCAAAAAAAGAATCCACCTTTGCAGGAAATACTAAAGGAAGCCTTAGAACCTGAAAGAAAAAGACAGGAGAGAGAGGCTTGGCGGAGAGTATAGAAGAAAGAATAGCAGAAAGGATAACCAAAAGAGTAAAAAGAGAGACAAAAAAAAAAGATGACATATGAAAACCAAAGAATAAAATGGAGGAAGTAAATAGTGCATTTACAGTAATATCATTGAATGTGAATGGATTAAACTCCCCAATCAAAAGATACAGGCTGACAGAATGGATAAAAAAACATGAGCCATCCATATGCTGCTTACAAGAAGCTCACCTCAGACCCAGGGATACAAACCGGCTGAAAGTGAAAGGCTGGAAAAAGATATTCCATGCGAATAGTAACCAGAAAAGAGCAGGGGTAGCTATACTAATATCAGACAAAACAGACTTTAAATGCAAAAAAGTTATAAGAGATACAGAAGGTCCTTATATATTAATAAAAGGGACGATTCTCCAGGAAGATATAACAGTCATAAATATCTACACACCTAACCAGGGTGCCCCAAAATATATGAGACAAACTCTGGCAAAACTGAAGGGAAAAACAGACATTTCTACAATGATCATTGGAGACTTCAACACCCCACTCACATCATTAGATAGAACAACTAGACAGAAGATCAACAAGGAAACAGAGAACTTGAACAATATAATAAACAAGTTAGACCTAACAGACATATACAGAACACTGCATCCAAACATTGCATCGGCAGGTTATACATTCTTTTCAAGTGTCCATGGATCTTTCTCCAGGATAGACTACAAGTTAGGCCACAATGAAGCTCTTAATAAATATAAAAAGACTGAAATTATACAAAACACCTTCTCAGATCATAATGGAATGAAACTAGAAATCAATAATAGACAGGAAAAAAATAAATTTGCAAATGTGTGGAGACTGAACAACACACTCCTAAATAATCAGTGGGTCAAAGAAGAAATTGCAAGTGAAATCAGTAAATATATTGAGACAAATGAAAATGAGAACACAACATATCAAAACTTATGGGATACAGTGAAGGCAGTCTTGAGAGGGAAATTCATAGCCCTAAATGCCTATATTAAAAAACAAGAAAGAGCTAAACTCAAAGATTTAACTGAAGAACTAGAGAAACTAGAAAAAGAACAGCAAACCAATCCCAAAGCAAGCAGAAGGAAAGAAATAATAAAGATTAGAGCAGAAATAAATGAAAATGAGAACAGAAAAACAATAGAGAAAATCAACAAAACCAAAAGCTGGTTCTTTGAGAAGATCAATAAAATGGACAAACCCCTCGCTAGATTAACAAAGAAAAAAAGAGAGAAGATGCAAATAAATACAATCAGAAATGAAAGGGGGGAAGTTACAAATGACCTCACAGAAATAAAAACAATCATAAGAGGATATTATGAGAAACTATATGCCAACAAACTAGACAACCTAGATGAAATGGACAAATTTCTAGAAACGCACAACCAACCTACACTGACGCTACAAGAGATACAAGAACTTAACAAACCAATCACATTTAAGGAGATTGAATCCGTCATCAAAAATCTCCCAGCAAAGAAAAGTCCAGGACCAGATGGCTTTATAGGTGAATTCCACCAAGCATTTCAAAAAGAATTAACACCAATCCTGTTTAAACTCTTCCAAAAAATTGAAGAGGAGAGAAAATTACCCAATATATTTTATGAAGTCAACATCACCCTAATACCAAAGCCAGATAAAGATTCTACAAGAAAAGAAAATTACAGACCAATCTCTCTAATGAACATAGATGCAAAAATTCTCAACAAAATACTTGCAAATTGAATCCAACAGCGTATCAAAAGACTTAATCATCACGACCAAGTGGGATTTATTCCTGGTATGCAAGGCTGGTTCAACATAAGAAAATCAACCAATGTAATACACCACATTAACAAATTGAAGGAAAAAAACCACATGATCATCTCAATAGATGCAGAAAAGGCATTCGACAAAATCCAGCATCTTTTTTTGATAAAAACATTTCAAAAGATAGGAATAAAAGGAAAATTCCTCAATATGATAAAAGGCATATATGAAAAACCCACAGCCAACATCATACTCAAAGGGGAAAGGTTGAAAGCTTTCCCTCTAAGATCGGGAACAAGACAAGGATGCCCACTGCCACCATTGTTATTCAACATTGTACTAGAAGTTCTAGCTAGGGCAATTAGACAAGAAAAAAAAATTAAAGGCATCCAAATAGGAAAAGAGGAAGTAAAACTCACTGTTGGCGGATGACATAATCCTGTACTTAGAAAATCCTGAAGTATCCACAACAAAGCTACTTGAACTAATAAATGAGTTCAGCAAAGTGGCAGGATACAAGAGCAACACGCAAAAATCAGTAATGTTTTTGTACACTAGTACTGAACAACCTGAGGAGGAACTCGGGGAAAATTCCATTTTCAACAGCAACAAAAAGACTGAAATACCTAGGAGTTAATTTAACCAAAGAAGTACAGGACCTATATGCAGAAAACTACAAAACAAT
>JAQZBX010089014.1:0-12683 GCA_029593785.1 Cabassous unicinctus
AGTTAAGGGACCAAGATCTGAGAGAAGATAAAAATTCAGAGAGGAGAACCCAGGGTTTGAGGCCACTTCCCCTGGGGGGAAACTGTCAATTTTGAAAGAAGCATCTTAAGAGACTGAGAAATGGGGCTGTATTCAAAAGGACAATATTTGGGGCTAAAGGGATAAAAATTGGAAGCTAAGGCAAGCAACAGGTTAGGCGACCCTGGTAATTCTTCCCTCCTAATTTGAGGTTGAGACCTCAAAAGTTTACCCTAAGAGTAAGGGTGAATCAGAAACAGGCCAGTCCTTGCAGGAACAGAGAAGCCCAGCTGGGAGTCATCTCAATCACTGAAAGCTGATGAGGTCAATTCTGTAGTGCTGGTGCCCCTAAGTATTGCCTCTCCAGGAGAAAATATCCTGGTCCTCAATATATTTCTATATTACTTCAGGTCCAAGTTCCAGTGTTCAATAAATAACCAAACACACGAGGAGACAAAGCAAAGCAAAAGAAAAAACAAACAGAAACAGGCCCGCAGGCAATCAAAATACTGGAGCTTTCACATTCGGTTACTTAAATACTTATGCTTAATATGGTTGAAGAGACAAAAGGCAAGATTCATAATTTTGGCTGCATACTTCAAAGTCTAAAGAAAGTACTAATAGGATATCTATCTCAAAAGTATAACAAAAATTGAAAGCACAGTATGTGGATTTAACAATTCAATAGACTCAGCTGAATTGAGCAGAGAATAGAGGATGGGTCAAAAGAAAATATCCAGAATGAAACTGAAACACAGAGAGACAGAACTTCTCCGCCCCCCACCCCTGACAAAGAATGATATAAAATTTGTGCTGTAATCTCCAGCATTGGTTTTACTAAACCTCTTTTGGACTTCTTTTATAGAAGAGGAAATTGGGGTTAACATGAGCCAGATTAAATATTTGTCCAGAAGGAAAGGAATGGAATGCCAGCTTTCAGATAGGTGCCTGTGTATGCTGTTTCATTTAATTGCCCCTAAAATTCTAAGAAGTAGGAGCTATTATCCCCATTTTATAGGATAGATACTAAAGTTACGTCAACACAGGTGAATCCAATTCCAAGCCTGTGTCCTTTCTACTACAGCAGACTGTTCCTCAAAGCTTATTCATTCATTCATTCATTCAATGAATAATTATCATGTACCTATTATACAACAAGACTATTCTAAGAGTTAGTGGTCCAGTGGTGAATGAAGCAGACACCATACCTGCCTTGAAGGAGCTTGCCTTCTAGGCGTGGAGGACACACAATGAACAAACAAAAAAAAATGTTAGGTGGTGATAAGTGCTTTGAGGAGAAATAAAGCAGGGTCCTAAGGAGGGAGAGAGATTGATTGCCAATAGCTTGTGTGCTATTTCACATGGAGTGGTCAGGAAATGCATCTAGAATAAGGTGACATTTGAGCAGAAACCTGAAGGAAATGAAGGTGTGAATCTTGGGATATCTTAGGGAAAAGCATTTGGAAGCAGGGGAATTATAAATGCAAAGGCCCTGAAAAAGGAACATGCTTGAAGTGTTTGAGGAATGTGAGGAGGTAAAGTATGGTTAGGGGTGGGAGGGGGGTAGAACTGGAAGGAAATAAAGTCAGAGGGGTGGGGGGGCACGTAGGGAACAGATTATATAAAGTCTTGCAGACCATATTATTAGTTTCCTATTGTTACTGTAGCAAATTACCTCAGACTTAGTGACTTAAAACACTATAAATTCATTAGCTTACGGTTCTGGAGGCCAGAAGTCTAAAATGGGTCTCACTAAGCCAAAATCAAGGTGTTGGCAAGTCCGCGTTCCTTCCAGAGGCTCTAAGGGAGAACCCACTTCCTTGCCTTTTCCAGCTTCTAGAGGCTGCCTGCATTCCTTGGTTCATGGACCTTCTTCCATCTTCAAAGGCAGCAGCATAACACCTGCAAATTTCTTTCTGACTCTGCTTCTCCTCTTCCCTCTTTCACCTATGAAGACCCTTGGATGACAGGGACCCACCTGGATAATCCAGGTACTTAAGTTCCCTAACCACTAAAACAAATACCATACAATGGATTGGCTTGGCAACAGGAATTTATTGGCTCATGGTTTCAGAGGCTAGAAGGCTTGCTTCCTCCCAGGGTTGGTATCTTCTGGCTGGCTAGCAATCTTCGGAGTTCCTTAGCTTTTCTGTTACATGGCAGCATCTTTTCCTTTCTCTTCCGGGTTCTTTTGACTTCCAGTTTTTGGCTGTTCCTGGTTGCTTCTCTCTACATCTGACTTTCACTCTGCTTAAAAAGGAGTCCAATAATCCAGATTAAAGCTCAATCTGATTCAATTGGGCCACACCTAATGAAGTAACATCTTGAAGAGATCTTATTTACAGTGGGTTCACACCCACCAGAAAGCAGACCAAGATCAAGAACATGTCCAAACTGGGGTACATAATTCAATCTAAAGACCTGGATAATCTCCCCATCTCAGAACCCTTAACTTAATCATATCTGCACAGTGTCTTATGCCATAAAAAATGTATTCACGGGTTTCAGGGATTCGTGTGTGGACATCTTTGGGAGGCTATCATTCTGCCTAATAGCCCAATGAAAGCACTATATACACCCGCTCCTAAGAGCACAGGTGGCTTATGGGCACTACCGAAGACATTTCCCCATCTGTATTATGGCTCCTAGTCCAGGCCACTGGAATCCATTAATGAATGGGCCAGTCCTATTGGTGATGTCCATTCCCTCCCAGTTAAAGTTATTGTGGTTCCAAAGCCAGGATGCTTAATGCCCATACCCCAGGCAGCCACATGGCCACTGTATCGGATCTCTATTCCTACATAACAAACTGCCCCAAAACTTAGTGGCTTAAAATAATGACACTTGTATTGCTTGTGTCCTTGTGGGTCAGTAATTTAGGCAGGGCTCAGTGGGGCCAAGTTGGCTCTGCTCTGCCTGATAAGTGCTGGGCCCACTCATGTGGGCTGAACTTGATGATCAAAGGTCTCTTATTATGTAAGCTGGGCACCTTAATTCTTTGCAGGAGGCCTCTTTCTCCAGTGGGATTTCCTGGAGTTCTTTACATGGTGACTAGGTTCCCTGAGCAGAAGCAGAAGTTACAGGGTCTCTGAGGGCCTGTGCTCAGAAATTCTGGAACATTATTTCTGCTGCATTCTATGGGTCAAAGCAAGCCACAAGCCCAGGCTAGATTCAAGGGTCAGGGAAATAGATTCCACCTCCTGAAGGCGGGAACAGCAAAGTTCGTTGCCAAAGGTTATGGCCATAGAGAGGTGAGGCTTATTGGAGACCATTATTAGCATTCTACCCCAGCCACCGTCCCAGATTGAGTCACCTCCTCTACCCCACCAGGGTCTGGGAATATCACTCTCCACAGGGTGGCGCTTTATCTCTTTCCCACTCTGGAGTGATCCAAACTTACCCCTGTAAACCTGCCAAGTCCTTCCAGACAAAGACCTAGATGAGAGTCCTTCCCCTAAAACACGCACATGCACATGCCCAAGCCCTCTTACCTTCCTCCCTCAAAGGGGCCCAGAATAGAAGAACGGAAAAGTCTCCAGCCTCTCCTTTGGGCAGGGCAGAGGGAGGGAGAGAAAAGCTGTTAAAAGAGGCTGCAGGAGGTAGCTTAATTTTCACTATTATTTATAATAAGTAACATATTTTAAAACTATGGCCAGACACTGTGTTAAGAACACATAAAGCTAAGATATCTTTGTGGACAATTCACCCTTACACAACTCTATTGTGTAATTGTGTAGGCACTATTGTTAAATCCATTTTACAGTTGAGGAAACTAAGGTTCAGAGAGAAAAAGCCATTTGCCTAAAGTCACACAGCTGATAAGTTGTAAAACAAGAATTCCAATCTAGGTAGCACTGAGCCTAGAACCAGCTGCCTCCTAAAGAAGCATGGTTGGTAAAGGGCTACTCGTAGTTTTTCTTCAAAAGGACAACCCTTTATTCTAAGATTATGTGTATGTGTGTGTGTGTGTCTTTACTATTTTTGTTGTTAAAGAGTCCTTTTTAAAAGATAAAATGATCATGATGGTAAATATTAATTTCTTATCAATCCCTACTTGGCAAAATTTAAATGGATAAATTTTATGATAGTTTCCCAATTTTAAAAAATGTATTCATTTTAATATAATGTTTTGCAACATCCCAAAGTCTGAGAATTAGTGACCTAGATTTTAGAAAACGAAGAACGCAGAGAACATAAAAGTGTAAGCCAGCCACATGCACTCACATATGCACACTCCACAGTGTCAAGGTCTAAGAAGGGGGTGTTCCATGGAAAGTAAAGATCTCAGTAGTGATCTCACTTCCACCCTTCTGAACTCATCTTGAATGTGAAGAGAAGGAGGGAAAAGCCAAGACCCATAAGCCTAGCGTTTACCCTGCAGACGGTCTTATTGAATCCTGGTGTGCAATTACGAGTTACAGCTCTGAGAGCCCATCCCTGTCTGTAGGTTCAGACCAGCTCATGGTGTAGAGGAACCACATCTGTTCAATCTGGACATGGGGCAGATACTGAAAACTTGGGCTCCTTCTATCTAAACCAAATAGGAGAGTCCAGATTGAAGCTTGGTTCTTCGGTCTGGCTCATTCTGTTAGGAATTGATCAAATAATGCCTCAGGTAAAAGAAAACAGATGAAAGGACGCCACTGAACTTGAAAATCGGCGCTTAGCTTTAATTCACATGGAGAGTGTCTTATTTGTCTTAACATAATGGCCACTTAGTACTACAAGCTTATTGTGCAAATTTGCAGTAAGCAAACCATAGACTCCCAATGCACAATTCCTTCCTAAGTATAAGGAAGGGGGCTCTGGAAGCTTTCTTCAAGCTCCTAAGAATAGGACACTATTTCATGAATTACTCCCCTTTGTGCAAATGGCATTCCACTATAGAAAAAGTCTACAGTAACTCCCCAAATGCCTGCATAATCCAAGGGCAAAATTCAACACCAAGTGTGTACAATAACTTATAACACACTCAGTGGGTAGAATTTAAGTGCAATTAGGCCTTAAATACTAGAAAATGTTTCTGGAAATGTTTCCAGAAAGGGTCACTACTTAAAAGTTAAATGCTATTTAAACTTGCCACTAATTAGTTAATTGACATTCTATGTGTAGGATATAACAGCATATATTATAGCAACAGCTTTCAAATTTTAGCCTGCATCAGAATCACTTGCAGGTATAATTAAAACACAGACTGCTGGGCCCCTATCCCCAGAATTTCTAATTCAGTAGATCTGGGATGGGATCCAATAATTTGTATTTCTAACAAGTTCTCAGAGGATGCTGACACTACTGGGGGACCACACCATTGTACTACAAGAATGTAGAAACACTGGCTATTGGGCGAACTATAAAATGGGCATAAATTCCTGTTTTATCCTGGGACAAACCAAGGTTATCTGTAGGGTTGTGATGATTTTCATTAGGGCTAGTTGTGTCAGGGCTGCTGGTGGAGTGCAGGTTCCAATAGAAGTTCAGTGACTGTCGATGACATATTTAAATAAGTGAAACTAGGATGCTGGAACCACCAATTTATGAGTGTGGTAGGTGCCAGAGGCGCTGAAATCTCACCTCATTCTGGTGTCTGTGTCCTGGCTTCTCCACCCACTACCCTTCAAAAAATGAAAAAAGAATTATCTTCTCTCTGACCTAATCTCTCAATGCCCAAGGAATGAACTAGGCCATCTGATAAAGCTTATACAATTTTTACATGTGATTTGCTGTTAACAGGGTTGAAGCACTTTCATGTATATTGTCTTTGGTCTTCATAACAATCCTATGAGACAGACCCCATGACCCTCAGATGAGGAAACTGAGTCGCACAAAGGCTAAATGACTGGCTCAAAGCCATAGCTAGTAAAAGTTTAAGCTGCCAAGAGGGAAGTTATCTTTGTTACTGCTCTTTTTCAAATGTATTAGAAATAATTAGGAAGGTTTATATATATGTAATACTTGTTTTTACAGACAGATTGTATAAAAAAAATAGAAAGCCTATTTTCTCACCATTTAAAAAATAAACAGCTTTAATGAGGTATAATTGGCATATAATCAATGTCATATATTTAAAGAGTAAAATTGTTAAGTTTTGACATGTATGCACACCAGTGAAATCATCACCACAATCAAGATAATGGACATATCACGCCTCAAAATTTGCTTGTGTTCCTTGGGAATTCCTCTCTCCTGCCTTTCTCTGCATAAACCCTATCACCCACCCCCAAAAAACCCACCCCTTTCCCCAGGCAACCACTGATCTGTTTTTCTGCTTTCTGTCATCATGCATCAGTTTACAATTCCTAGAAGTTTATATAAATGGAATCATACAGTATGTGCTGTTTTTTTGTCTGGATTATTTCACTCAGCATAATTAGTTTGAGATTCATCCATGTTGTAGCATGTATCACTAGTTCATTCCTCCTTATTTCTGAGTAGTGTTCCGTTGTATGGGTAAATGACAGTTTATTTACCTATTGATGGACATTTGCATTGTTTCCCAATCTTGGTTATTTCAAATAAAGCTCTTAAGTAATCATGTATAAGTCTTTGTATGAACATATGCTCTCATCTTCTTGGGTAAATATCTAGAGTGGAGTGACTAGGTCATATGATAGGCATATTTTAACTTTTTAAGAGATTATCAATCTGTTTTTCAAAATACTTGTCCCATTTTCCATTCCTACTGTTATGGGTCAAATCATGTCCCCAAAAAAGACATGTTCAAGTCCTAAACTCCATTCCTGTGAATGTTGCTCTGTTTGGAAACAGGGTCTTTGAAGATGTTATTAGTTAAGATGAGGCCAAACTGGATTAGGGTGGGCCCTGATCCAATATGACTGGTGTTCCTATCAGAAGAGGAGAGGAGACATAGACAAGGAGCTCAGGAGAGAATGCCAGGTGAAGATGGAGAGAAAGAAAGGCCATTTAGAGACAGAGGCAGAGTTACATCTACAAGGAGCACCAAGGATTGCCATCCACTGCCAGAAGCCAGGAGAGAGGCATGAATCAGATTCTTCCCTACAGACTTCAGAGGGAACATGCCCTTCCAACACTTTGATCTCAAACTTCTAGCCTCTAGAACTGTAGGACAAGAAATTTCTGTTGCTTTAAGTTACCCAGTTTGTAAGGCTTTATTACAGCAGCCTTAGGAAACTAAAATACCTGCTAAGAGTTCTAGTTGTTCTACATCTTCTCCAACACTTGCTATGGTCAGTCTTTTTAATTGTAGCCATTCTAATAGATTTGTTTGGTATCTCATTGCCATTTTAATTTGCATTTTCCTAATGACTAATGATGTTGCCCATCTTTTCATGTTTATTTACCATCTGTATATTGTCTTTAGGGAAGTGTCTTTTGCCTTTTAAAATCAGGTTGTTTATTTTCTTACCATTCAGTTTTTGAGTTCTTTATACTTTCTGGTCACAGGTCCTTTATCAGATATTTGATTTGAAAATATTTCTCCCAGTCTGTGGCTTTTGTGTTCATTCTCTTAACTATCTCTTTCTAAGAACAGAGATTTTGCATGTTGATGAAATCCCATCTATCAATTTGTTCCTTTATGGCCCTTGCTTTTGGTGTACTAAGAAATCTTTGCCTACCCTCAAGTTCACAAAGATTACTCCATTGTTTTCTTCTAGATGTTTAATAACTATAGGTTTTACATTTTGGTCTTTGATACATTTAAGTTAGTTTTTGTGTATCGTATGAAATATGAAGTTTGTTTTTTTCATGTAGATATTCAGTTGTCCCACATCATTTGTTGAAAAGGCTATCATTTCTTTAGTGAATTGCCTTTGTACCTTTGTTGAAAATCAATTGTGAGGAGTGGATGTAGCTCAAGTGGTTGAGTGCCTGATTCCTATATATGAGGTCCCAGGTTCGATCCCTGGTACCTGGAAGGAAGGAAGGAAGGAAGGAAGGAAGGAAGGAAGGAAGGAAGAAGGAAGGAAATCAATTGTCCTTGTAAGTGGAAGTCTATTTCTGTACTCTTTCCATTTGGTTCCATTTATCTGTCTATCTTTGTGCCAATGCCACATCTTGATTACTCTAACTTTATAATAAGTCTTGAAATGAGGTAGTGTTACAAGAATCATATTGTGTAAAATTTAACAATATAGATCAAGGACAACAAAAATATAAACTCTTTTTCTTCCCCCATCCTGCACACACCTAGGGATATACTTTCAGAAAAATAATTTGAGAGAAATTTATTTTAAAACATTTTATAACAATTTTCCCCAGTCAATAAAAGAGGAAATGCCTTACATGTTCAACAGTAGATAAATGATTAAATCAGTTATGTCGTCTCTACCTGTTGGAATTATGGTCTTTAAAGATAAAACTGACAATGAGAAAACTGCTTATGAAACAACATCGAATAAGAAGAGTGCGACACAAATTTATAAGAATACACATTAGATGAAACAACATCAAATAGCAGAAAGGAGAACACAAATTCACATGTGCACACACTATGACTACAACTAAATGAGAATTAGGCATATGGAGCAGGGAGGGAAAAGTTGTTCCTTTAAAAAGCTGGAGGCAGAAATCCTGAGACTGTACTAATCTAGAGCTTAGAGCTGGCCTGGGTTAGAGTGAGACACGTAATACAGCACTGCTCTCCAAAACAGAGAAAATTTTCTAATTCCCTGGAGTAAGCAAAGGGGAAAGCGTGGATGGCGACAGGAGTGGGGAGAAGCTGGTGGAAATGAAGCGTGAGGTCAGAGAAAGAAAGATGGGTAAAAGCACGGGAGGTTGGAGACGTCAGAAATAGAAATAGCCCACCAAAATGTTCTAAGAGCAACAAATGAGGCAAAAGTGCAGGAAGGACTTAGAGAGACAGAGTGAGGGAAAAAAAGTATTCCCAGAAACGTGGTGCATTTGGGATATCCAAGAGGCTGCCCTTTGAGTTATACATACAAAGACTAAAAGATAAAATAGAGAATTAAAAATAGCTACAATATTAGAGTAGTGGGATATGGTTGTGGAAAGTTTTAAAATTAAATGTTAAATAAAATTCATTTATCTCTTTCTTTCATTGTGAATGAGATTGACCATTTTTTCATATATGTCAAGGTCGATATTTCTTAATATGATTTACTTGTTTATGAGCTTTGACCATTTTGCAATTGGATTGTTCATCTTTAAATTATTTATTTTAAGAACTCTTCCCATATTAAGTTAATTATCTCTTGCAATATTTTCTCAGTTTGCTGTGTAACGTTTGACTTCAATAATGATATGTTGTTCAAGACAAACATTTTATTTTTCTGAGTTAAATTTACCAATTATTTAATTCATGGCTTCTGGATTTTATGTCCTGCTTAAAATGGCTGTTCTGTCTCCAGATAATAAAAATAATCACCCACTATTTCTTACTCAATTTTTATAGTTGGATTTTTTTTTAGCAATTAAAACTTTGGTCCATTTGAAATATATTGATAAAGAGTTAGGAAGGAACTTAATTTTATATATCCATAATTTCCAGTTGTCCCATCACTATTTATTGAATAATCAATCTTTTTCTCACTTCTTCAAATGTCTTCTCTATCATATAATGAATCTCTTTATGTATTTGGCAACTTTGTATACCTTTGAGAGTCATTTCTGAGTTATCAGGCACTTGATTTACAATGTTATATTTTTAAGTGAATTTTTTTCTAGGTAATAAAATCATAGAATCCCAGGATTGGAAAGATGTTCAACCTCCAGTCAGATTTAGACATTTCTTCCACAGCTCACATGACAGATGGTCACCTAGCTTCAGTATAAATATCTCTCTCCATGGAAAAACCAAAGACCGTGTGAGAGATTTGTAGACGCTTCTAGTGATTAGAAATGTGTGTCATGTTGTGCTAAAAGCAGCCTCCTGGATTTCCTATCCACTGCTTCTAGTTCTAGTCTGGATCTTCCTCAGACCTTCCAGCCTTTCCATGGGTGAAGACATGTGTCTGTCTCCCTCTCATCTTCTTGAATAGAAAACTTGGGCACGGATCCCTCTACCTCCCAGAGACTAAGCAAATTCTCTACTCTTTGGGTAATTAACCAGTTACTAAAATAATTTCTTTCTTGAATTGCTACATTTCAAAAAATAAATGTCTGTAAAATAAAAATTCATAATCTTCACCTCCTGTATTCTGACATCCTTGAGAAAACCAAAGATAACTCTATGATGTATATCCCTTTGTGATTTCTTTCTATGCATATGCAGACATCTGTACACACACAGAGGGTTTTTGTAAACAACATGGAAATAATAATAATAAAATAAACAAAATAATAAAGAACATGCAATTTGCTTTTTTGCTTAATATATCGTGAACATCTTTCTAAGTTGAAACATCAGAGATCTAAAGCATTCTTTTAAATAATTTCATAATATGGATTTATTGTAATTTACTTAAATATTCCCCCCAACACATTCATGGTAATTCCAGATTATTTTTGGCTATTATAAAGAAATGCTACAATATATATATACTAATATATGAATGGTAATATACTGGTGCTTTTATTTCTGTAAAACACATCTCAAGAAGTAGAATTGCTGGTTCAAAGAGCATGTGCATTTTAAATTGAAGTAGCTTTGGCCAGATTGCTTTTCAAGAAGGTTGTGGCAATTTATACTCTCTCCAGAAAAGGTGAGGGGGAGGTGGCTCTCCATCTGGCAGCAAATAAAGTTAGCTGTATGCCTCATACTATAAACAACAATAAATTCAGAGAGATTAAAGACACACAAAAATAGAACTATTAAAATAGCAGAAAATAAAGAATAACACTTGTGTAATTTCAGGGCAAAGTTGGCCTTTTTAAGAAAGACTGGAGATTTAGAAACCAAAAAGGAAAAATTAATGGATTAATCACATAACCATTGAAAATACCATCACCTAAGCCAAAAGTTAAATGATAGACTGGGAGAGAATATTTGCAAGCTATGACAAAGTGTAAATATTACTAATATACAAAAAAACTTCTTCAAATTAATAAGAAAAATACAAACTACCTAATTTTTCAAATGGACAAAGGATAGGAACTGAAATTCATAGAACTAGAAATGTAAACAGCTAATAAACTTTTGAAATGCTCATCCTCAGATGTAGCATAAGAAATGCACACTCAAACAACAAGATATTATTTTGCCCATGAGATGAGCAAAAGTGGAGAATATTGCTAATTTCCATGCTGTTAAGTAATGGGCACTCTTGGGCACTCTCAGAAAAAAAAACATTTTAAATAATCAATTAGTAAATTGCACTTCCACACTTTACTTTCTTTCTTGATTGACTGTATTTCCAAGCAAATGATATTTTATCACCAGCTGGGGAAAGATAACACCTGAATGAGGTGTGAAACAACTCTTGATTCCCAAGCTGTAACCTATGGAAACCTGATCCCAGCGCTGAGTGATAGGAGTGATGCTCCACCTTCCATTTTCCAAATATTCTGTAATGTAGGTTACACAACTTAGAAAAAAAATGGGAGAAAAGAAGTCATGTTCTCAAGTTGTTTCCTAAGCATGCTGCTTGTTTAAAAAACTAATCATACAACCTGTGTGCAACTTAAACTTCTGCTAAATGAATCTTAAATCTAAGCACTCTCCAACATCATGAGTTATCTAAAAACAGAGTTCTCATTTCATAATAAATTCTTTGATTTTATTTTATTTTCTTCTTTACTTGCAAATAAAGGAAGAGGAAGTATCAAGGGAAGCTTTAGAAGGGGATTTGATCCATATAAAGAAACATAGTCTAGAAAGGGAAACTCAAGTTCACCTGGTTGCCATTATTGTACTGAGAAGGAAATTGTAAGCTAAGAAAGGCAAGACCTCAGAAACCAGAGAGGATGTACATGTGTAGTAGCTGTTGCTGGACTTTGTTATAGATCACTCAAAAGTGATCTTCAGCGTAGATCACCTTTCAAAAGGAAGATCCAGCTGGTGTAGGCTTACCACTAGGTGGCACTGTGCACCGTAGGGCTGGGCTAGTTCTCCTGGTAAACTATCCACCGCCCATCTAGAGGACTTCAGTTTTTGTGGAAAAGTCCTCAGGCCTTCTAAGTCATCTTTTTCCTCCAAAATCCGTAAGCTCAGCCAAGTTTTAAGAGCAATTTGACTTTTATCAGAAAGGGAAGAATTTTTATTTGTGGGTTGGCAGGGCCTTACACTTTAAATCTTTTCTGGAACTTGGCCATTCCAAATTTTTCACTGCAAAACACTTCTAGCCTCTAAGGGCAGTAACAGGTGAGCTATGAGCTATGCAGCTGGAGAACAAGTATGTAGAGTGTAGAGTTCATGGAAATGCTTCATGAAACATGAGACACAAGAAAAAAAGAAAACCTGAACAAACCGTGTCAAACACTTCACCCCTTGTTGGACCTGTTTCTCACAGACAACTTGGCAGCAGGGCAAAGAACTGCAGTTGGAAGAAGCAGAATTTCCAGACATAACCTATCATATAGCTGACCAATTATTAAAAAGACTATTCTTTCTCCATTGAATTATCCTTGCTCCTTTGCCAAGATCAGTTGATTATATTTGTGTGGTCTATTTCTGGGCTCTCTACTCATCTTTGAGGCTTTAAGAAACATCAACTAAGTCACCAAGTCACAGCCTCTGACCCCTTCATCCTGAACATCCCAGACTCCAAGCAGCCCTCAGCTAGGAATCC
>JAQZBX010089015.1:0-12698 GCA_029593785.1 Cabassous unicinctus
AAAAAAAAAAAAAAAAAAAGAATGATTAGGCATTAACCATGATGGGGATGGGGTATGATGATGGAGATAATTCCAGACAAGATAAACTAGGTGTAAAAGCATTGAATCAGGAAGGAGCTTAGCATGTTGGATAGTTTGAAAGACCAGAGTGACTGTAATGTAAAGTATGATTTGAGACTGGATACCTAAGCTATTGTATCTTGCATTGTCTCATACAATGTGTCTCATACAATGTGTCTCATACAATGTGTTAAGGATTTCAATCTTAGCCTAAGAACACTGGGAAGCTATTGAATTTTTAAAGTGGGGATGTGAGTAGGTGATGTGATACGATTTGTATTTTTAAAATAAGAATGATAGATAAGAAGCAGGGAATTCAGGTAAGAGACTATTGGAGTAGTTTTCCAAGAGATTATGATAGCATGGACTAGAGGTGTGGTTCTAGAGATGGAGAGATATTTTAAAATAAAAATGAACATGTCTTATGCTCATTTTTATTGCTATTGTAATAATCCATTATATGACTATACCACAATTTATATATTCCCTTTAATGGACATTTGTGTTGTTTCTAGTTTTTTTTGTGTTTATGTTTTACTATTTAAAAAAGCTGCTGTTGATATTTTGCAGAAATTGACCATCAGATTCTAAACCAATTAAAAAACCAAAACACTTTACCTATCAACTACTTTCTAAGTTTCTGTATAGTAAAGAAGAAAATACAAAAGCTATTATTTTCTATAAATAGTCAACTTTTCTATCATAATCAAGGTGTTATAAACACACAATGACCAAAGGGTAGAACTTAGACTAAACAGTTATCATTCATGCAAAGTAAACAATTTAACAGATTTTTTAAATCTGTCCAGAATATATGAAGAACATCTATGTATGAATGAGAAAAAGACAACACTCCAAAAATAGGCAAAAGAATTTATGCCACTTTACAAGACATTTAAATAGCCAATTAATATAGGAAAAATTGATGCTTGTCATCAGAGAAGTGGAAATTAAAACCATTTATGAGAGACCACTATATACCAACCAGAATGGCTAAAGCAAAAAAAGATTCACAACACCAATGTTAGTGAAAATGTGGAGCAACCTGAAGTTTCCTATACTGCTGATGGTAACTGTAAATTGTTACATACAATTTGAAAATTTTTTGGCAGTGTATCCTAAAAATTGTGCATACAAATAAAATACCCTTTGATCCAATAATCCCATCATATAGAGGCTTACATATATGTTGATTAACAGACATGTACAAGAATATTGATAGGACTATTTTTAATAGCCCCAAACTGGAAGATAATTCAAATCACATCTATGGCTAAATGGATTAAAAATATAAGATAAATAATGGAATACTATTCAACAATGAGAATGACTGAACTATAATTACACACAACAACATGAATGAATCTCACAAACTTAAGGTTGAACGGAAAGAAACTAGACTCCAAAGAGTACGTACTGTAAAATTCCACTTACAAAAGATTCAAAAACAGATAAAACTAATATACAGTGGTTTTAGACAACAGGACAGTGAAATGATAACTGAAAGGGGTCAGTCACAATGAGTACTTTGGGGATGTAGGTAATATTCTGTTTCTTAATCTTTTTGCTGATTATATGGGTATCTACTTTGTGAAAATACCTTGAATTGTATATTTATGACTTATGTACTCTTCTTTATGTTATAATCCAATAAAAATTTCAAATAAAAATTTAAAAATTAAAATATAAATCATGTTATCATAGAAATAACATTTTAGAGCAAAGATGAATATATGCTATTTTTAAAACCTAAGTTACTTCTGATTTTTAAAAGTATGTCAATTGTCATCAAGAAAAAGCCCTCAGAGGGCAACATAACATGTATAAATGAAGATGTTCTTCAATACAATATGAGCTTTGAGTTATTTTTCAGGCACCAGACAGCTTACAATGGCTCTTACACTGTCTCTGCCTTGAGGCAAACAACTTGCATTGCTGATATGGATGGTTGGGCAGAAATACAAACTGACCATTTTGGTTTTACCAGGTTGCTTTAACTTAGAAAATTAATTAATGCCATTCACCATATTCATAAATTAAATGAGAAAAAACTGTATGCTAATCTTAATTGATGTAGATAAGCATTTGATAAAAATAAATATCCATCGGTATTGAAAGTAAAACAAAACACTTAGTTAAGAAGGAAAAAGCATTCTCTTTAATATCAGGAACAAGAAAAGAGCACCTAGTATCACTACTTCAATTTACTTATTTATTTATTTATTTAAAAGAAACTTTAGATTACATAAATGTTACATAAAAAATATAGGGGATTCTCATATGACCCACTCCCTTCCCCTCCCGCAGTTTCCCACATTAAAAACATCCTTCATTTCACTATTTCAATTTAATACTATATTGGAGGTCCTAGCCAGTACAAGAAAGAAAGAAAGAAAGAAAGAAAGAAAAAAAAGATAAAGGAGAGAAACAAAAGAAAATCACCCACAGATGAAATGATTTTCTACATAAAAGAAGCTAAAAAAAACTCTACAGATAAATTACTACAATTTTTGAGGATTGTGGTTACAACATTTAGAAATACCATATGATAAATATGTGTGTATGTATATATGTGTATATAGGAATGCATTACTAGAACCTATTCATGAGGAAACATCAGACATCAGACACAAGACAGTCTATAAAATACATGAACTGCAATTTTCAAAATTCAAGTTTATGAAAGACAAAGATAGAGAAACTGTTAAAAGAAACTAAACTAAATGTAACATGTGATCCTGGATCAGGAAAAAATGTAAACATTTTTCTTTTTCTCAAGACATTAGTGAAATTGGTAAAATTTGAATAAGGTATATAAAATAGATCCTGGAGTTTTATCAATGTTAATTCTTGATTTTGAAAATTGTACTGTGGTTATATAAGAGAATGTCCTTGTTTTTAGGAAATGACTATGAAGTATTTAGTGGTAAAGGGGCAATGTTTGCAACTTACTCTCAAACAGATTAGAAAAAAAAAGTATTCAGGCTGAAAGAATAACACTAACATGGCAAAGTGTTAACATGTGGGGAAATTGTGTGAAGAGTATATAGAAATTCTCTGTACTATTTTTGCAAATTTCCTGAAAGTGTAAAATCATTTCAAAATAAAGTTTGAAAAATTAATATACAAAAATAAAGTGCATTTTCATATAACAGCAATACCAGTTTTTAAAAGGGTATCATTTACAGAGAGTTTTTAAAGAAATACATATAACAAAAGATTGGACAAGTCCCTCTATGGAGCAAAGTATAAAACTTTATTGAAAATGATTAAAGAACTAAATACTATAGTCATATATAGGTAGATTCTTTATAGAAAAAATGTGTTTCCTCCAAATTATTCATAGATTCAGAGCAACTGTAATAAAAATCCAAAGTTTTCAAAAGCTTGATAAACTAATTCTGACATTTATTTTAAAGAGCAAAGAGGTTAACAATAGCACAATGATTCTAAAGAAGGTTAGAGGACCTGACTTCCCAGATCTCTGGAGTTATCATAAAATTTTAATTATTGGGGTAGTGTCATATTGGCCCAACAGGAATAAACTGACTAATGGGACTGAACAGAAATTCTATAAGCATACTCATGCACATATGAAAACGTAATTAATGAAAGAATAAGTAATTCAGATCTATATGGAAGGGTGAATTAATTGTTCACCAAACAGTAGAAAAGCTGATTAACCACATAGGAAAAACTAATTAGATCTCTACTTTATACCATACAAAAAATTCAATTCTATAGGGATTCAAGATGAACATTTAGAATAACATAGCTTTTATTCTGTTACCCATAGTAACAGAAATGGCTGATAAATTTAACCATTTAATATTAAGAATTTGTGTTCAAAAGACACCATGGAAAAAAAAAAAGAGTTAAAAAAAAATGAGCCACAGAGTAGAAGATATTTGTAAAAATATATAACCAATGAAGAATTAATATCTAGGGTAAATAAAGAAATCCTAAAAATGATTAAAAAAAAAAAAAGACAAGCAGGAGTGGATGTGGCTCAAGCAGTTGAGTGTCCACCTCCCACATGGGAGGTTCCGGGTTCAATTCCCGGTGCCTCCTGAAAAAACAAAAACAAACGAAAAAACCAACTCAGGGAAGCCGATATGGCTCAGTGGTTGAGCACTGGCTTCCTACATATGAGGTCCCAGGTTCAATCCTCGGCCCCCAGGAAAAAAAAAAAAGACATGAATAGGCAGTTCACAGATAAGAAAACATAAAAAGATACTAAATAAAGACAGAAAAAAGATATTAAATAAAATAATATACAATTACAAATACAATAGGTCTAGGTCTGTAAAACTTAAATTTAGGATATACCAAGTATTGGTAAACATGTTGAGAAATGGGAACTCATAGCCACTGTTGGTGTAAGTGTAAAGGGTTTAAGTATTTTAGAAAACTGTTATGGCTCAACTTAGTAAAGATGAACATATACATTCCTTAAGACTCAGCAAACCCACTCTGAGTTTATATATCATAGAAATATGTATACTTGCACAAGGACATGTGAACAAGAATGTTCATAAGAATACTCATTTTCATAGCCAAACACTGGAAACAACCAAGGTCCCATTAACAGTAGACTGAAAAATTACATTGTCATATATTCATAAAAACAAATACTATATAGTAGTGAAAATGAATAAACTAGTGCACATGTATTATCAAGGATAATCACAAGCCTATAGAAATTGAGTTTAAAAAGCAAATAATGCATGAATAACACATCTGATCAGTTATGGAAAGTTCAAAAGCTTATTGCTTCATATATAAAGTGCCCTTGAACAAGCGAAGCTAGTATCTCTAGGAATGGGGAACAGGATTGATGAGGGGGATACAGGGGCTTCTATACTGGTAATGTTTATTTTTTAAGTTGGGTGGTAGACACTCAGATATCTATTATTTAAAATGTACATATTAGTTTTATACACTTATACACATATATAATATTTCACAATTAAAAAACGTAAAGATTAAACAGCATTGCTCTGGTGTTAATATGGATGAATTAGAGTAGGTACATGTAGGCTACTAATATAGTAACCCAGAAATGGAAGTAGCTTGAATTAGAAAGTGTTAAAAAAAATTATCTAAAACTTGAGAGTAAGGCAAAAAGGTAGGTAGCACAACTTTTCAATTTCAATATGGAGGCAAAGGCCCACCCCAGGATTTTCAAGGGACATGCATTTTGTTCAACTCACTATTAACTCGCAATTAAGGTTTCTGATTTAGTGAAATTACATTTTAATTTGTGTATTTTTTTTATCCAGTAGAAATGCAAATTATTTCTGTCCAGGAGAAAAGAGAACCCCAAAGGTTATTGTACATTAAACAGATTTGGGTCCAGACCAGCAAATTTTACCTATATTCCTTTATTGATTGCCTATAAACACCTAGATCCTTAAATGCTTTCTGTTGACCTTGACATCAAACTTGCTCCTTCATTAATCAATGAGTTGAATAAAATATTTGACAGGTGTTCACTTTATATATATATGTAAGTCATGATTTTTTACCTTCTTGAAAATTATACAGTAGATGAAGAAAAGTGAACAGATTATAAAAATATTTAAAATTTTTAAATGGTTAAGGTGTGGTATATTGGATATGACAAGGAAGGGAGAAGAATGTTCAGACACCCCCTATGTATCTGATTAATCCACAAATGGATTATGGTACCCTTTACTCATATATGCAACACTGGAAAAGGATCATAATTGGAAGCAAAGGTTACACGTTTGTTGCCTCTGAGATATCCAAAGTGAAATGTTGATCTTGCAGTTGAATATAAGGGTGTGGTACTTAGAAGAGAGGTCAGAATTCAATTATAAATTGGGAAATCAAGACTATAGAGGTAACTGAAAGAATGCATATAGATAAGATTGACTAGCAGGAGAATATAAAGAAAAAGGTCTTTTTTCTCACACTGCACATCCAGTCCATCCACAAATCTTGTTAGCGCTATTTTCAAAATGTATCTAGACTCCAAACATTTCTCACCATCTTCACTGCTACCACAGTGATCCAAGCCACTACCATCTTTCACCTGGATTTTTTATAATAAACAGTCACCTTGCTTCTTCCTATGTTCCCTACAAACCATTTCACATACAGCAGCCAGTACAATCCTTTCAAAATGAAGTCTGAAGTCTCCAATGGCTTCCTATTACATTTAGAATAAAATCCAAATCCTTACTGTTATATGGTTTTGCCCCAGCTACCCCTCTGTTCTTATATCCTATAGCCACCCTACCTCACTTCCACTCTGCTTCAGCCACAACAGTCACCTTGCTGCTCAAATAAACAGGTACTCTTCTACCTCAAGATTCCCTGCCTGAACATTTCCCCCTCAGAAATCAGAATGGTTTGCTTCCTTCCCTCCTTTAGGCCTTTATTCAGTGTCACCTTCTCAGAGAGGCCTTCCCTAACCATCTCAATTAAAATTCTAAACCACCTCTCCCCACTTCTCCAGAATTCCCTTTTCCCTCTTCCTTGCTTTATTTTTCTACCATAGAACCAATCACCATCTAACATATATCTTTCCTATGTATCTGGTTTATTTTCTGTCTCTTACTCTTGGGATATAATCTCCATGAGGACAATTATTTTTGTCTGTTTTTCTCATTGCTAATTGTTCAGTGCCTAAAACAGTACCTGGCACATGGAAAGTACTCAACAAATATTTGTTGAATGAATTTAATAAGTGAACAAAGAAGGAAGATCCAAAATAATGAAAGGTCAGGGAGGGGAGTAAGGGGGTGGGGGAACAGGTGCCAAAACCTTTATAAAAGAATAGTAATCAGGTGCTTTGTAAGATGACAATAAAGATGAAGATAAAAGGATGGTATGATTAAAAGACATGAGCTCAGAGACTAGGGTTGTTAGTGAGTTGGTTTGTTTCTTTTTCTTTCTTTTTTTAAGCACAAAAAATGAAGAGGTAAAGGTTTAGAAGAGCAATGGAAAGCAAACAGGATACCAACCTGAGGTACTATGGGATAGAGAGAAAAAAACCGTTACAACTTGAAGGGGCTGACAAAGAAGTTGCATGATAACTGTCTGGTTATACCCAGATTATAATTCAGGTAAGGAGGTATAAGGAACACTGTGAAAAGGGGGGCATTTGGTGATTAAGAGACAACATTTCCACAGAATACAATGTGTTTATTTTAATCTCTCCAGTGGAGATTATTAAAAAGTACCTTAAAAGTCCTCCGTTTATTATACCGTGACTTTAGTGAAAATGGTCTGTACCAAATTTTCAATTTTAGGTAATAAAAGATTTAGGTCTGTAGCTTTTCTATATTCATTGCAGATGACACTCAAATTGTACATTTATACATCTTTACTATTTCCACCTTGCCAGAGAAATCACACAAATAACTGATTTTTAAATTCTCTTAAGTAAAACCAACTAGGCATCTAAAAATTAAGTATCTTAAAGGAAAGTACACTGACACAGATCCATCTCCCAGGTTTTAAAGCTTATATATATGAAAAATGTGAGCTTTCTCCATTATAAAATATTTTATTTAATAGCTCATAAAGGGCAAATACTATTCACATACAGAGACACTAATTCACATGTAGTAATACAGATGCTTTAATTTACTAATTGCTATTCACATCACTTGGATTTGCTAACTTCAGATTTTTTAAAGTCGGATCTCATAAATTAAGACACTTTAGAATGTTTATGCCTTACCTGGATATTGTCATTTTACTTTTTCAAACTTCTTAAAATCAGTATCTCACTAGGGAAGCAATCAGTTAGAATGCAACCTAGTGGGGAAATCCTGCATTTGCTCAATGTCCATAGCTTTTACACAGTTCCAGATGTTTGCTACATTAATAATGCACTAACTCAAAACCTCTTTTTGAAACTTTAGAAAGTGCAAATTGCATTAAGACCTCTTTGCCCTCATTAATGGTATTGTACAATCCCAGTCCTCTGGAAAATGTTTTTTGGCATGTGTTTAACTTATCATATTGCCATTGACTCACTTTAAGAGCCAGTACTCAAGTCTTAATGCTTTTAATAGCCCTGCCTAAACAGACTACCATCTTTTGTAATATTATTCACGTAATTTATTTCATAGGTAAACCTGTCACATTTTTCCATCTGAAGAGGATTCTTCACTATGAATTATCTTAGTACATGAAGTACAAATATTTAAGAAATGTTTACTTTTAGTCAGTTGACATGTACCCACAAGTGGCATGTGTTACAAATAAAATACAGTTCCCTTTTAAAGAGTAATACAAATGGAAAATAAAGTAGTAGTAGTGTTTTTATAACCTTTTTAGTTATAGTTCAAATGGGTATACCCTTAATTCTTGCTGTATTCAAACAAAATATGAGAAAACCAAAAATATGAATTTCTATTGAAACAACTTTCTAAAATTTAGCTATTTGGTAATATCTCACTCAGCAGATTCACCCTCAGAGGCTGGGTTATATTTCAGGATCAAACTTTCAACCAATAAAGATACAGTCAGTAGTGCACTTTGAGAAATAATATAGAGGACTACTATCCTGAAGTGAAAGTAAGATCCCTTGCAGTTGTTGGCTATCTAAATAGAAATGAAGGATCTTATTGATCCTTCTGTAAAGGAGCATTTCTTCTCACCAAAGTGATAAATGACACATTTATTTACATAGGCACTTATTGATAAATTCTGATAAAAATATACCATATTTACAATGTAAAAATTTCAAATTAAATGGAATTTCAGAAATAGCGCATACATTTCCTCATGACTATCTACTTGTTGAAATCTCTTGAAAAGAAAATAAGAAGCCCTAATAGGTATTTATGTATGGAACAAATTCTTAATACTTTGAAACATGTTTTCTGAATTTTCTGCTGATTCATCAAAGTCTGAAATACCATTTGGATAAAATGTATATGTTTGACTATACTGCTGTTTCAGAGTCAAGAACTATTTGCTGCCTGAATGAAAAAATATATTCACCCAAATCCATCTGAATGTTTTACTCCTTACCTGAATAGATTTAACTGTGGGCAAAAAGAGGCAACTCAATTTCTATCTTTCTGTAAAAAGGCTAATAATTAAAGTAACTATAATGAGATCAGTACACTAGCACTATTAGAACCTAGGCAGAATCTAGGCTGACAGAAGCAAATGAATAAAAAACCAATTACTACAATGTTTCCTTAAAGTTTCTACTTTCAAGTATTGCCAGCCTGAACCTGCTGTAAATCAGTTGCTGAAGGTGAACTGCTTTGGAAAAAATACTACTGCACTATCTAGTGGAAATCCCAAAAGAAAAATACTTAAAATACAATGCTATTATAGATGTATGTGGCCAGATAGAGGAGAGAGTGACTAACTTTTGCCTGAGAGTTAAGGATGGCTTAATAAAAAGTAGACCTTTGAGCTGGATACAGAGTACAAAATTTGTGCATAGAAAAAAAAATCAGAAAATGGATTCCAAGCAGACAATATGAGCAAATGCACTGTATTATTTTTCTATTGCTATGTAACCCAAACTTATTGGTGTAAAACAACACCCATTTATTATCTCAGATTCTTTAGGGTACAAGTCCAGGCATAGCTGGATTCTTTGCTCTGTGGGTTTCACTGGATGGGAAATCAAGGTGTCAGCCAAGGCTGCAGTTCTTATCTAGGATTCTGGGTTCTCTTCTAAGCTCATAGTTGTTTCCTGTGGCTGCAGGACTAAGGCCTCATTTTCCTACTAGCTGTTGCCCAGGGCCCACTCTCAGCTCTAAATACTACCTGCAGTTCCTCCACAGTCCAGTTCACAACCATGTTTGCTTTCTTCCAGGCCAGCTAGCACATGTCTCTCTGGTGTCCTCTTCTGCAACCAGCCTGAGAATACTCTCTCCCTGTACAGGGCTGTTGTGATTAGGTCAGGCTCAAATGAACAATCTCCCTAGCTTAAGGTCAACTGATTTCATATGCAAAATCTCTTCAAGAGATTGAAAAATGCTTATCTAGGTACTCTTTCAAGTACCTAGATAAGCATTTGATTGAATAAATGAGAGAAGGGGTATGTTCATTAGGGGCCAGGAATTTTGAGGGGCTGAACATTACTTATGAAATTATAACTAGAGACTGAAGGGAAACATTGCATTTTATTCCTTATCTGACATTCAGTGGTGAATGGCAAATTGTTCCCTCAGGGAAAATGGTTTATGCATTTTACTCATAAAAAAAAGAAAATCAGAGCCTGCAACATACAAATAAAAAGATCCAAGTTGCTACTTTGGCATCAGATAGTCTCTCTTCAAAATGATTTAATGAAACTTTTCTCTACATAAAACAGTTTAGAAACTCTTCTACCCATAAAAATGATCTCTCAGAGAGTTCTAAATTAGTGGTGCCACTAATTAAATGACAACTCAAGAGTCAAAATCCAATTTATCTTAATAAAGGAATGGCATTCCTGACAAAAACTATTGCAATTGCTAGTAACTTTAAAAGGCTCTGAAGAAATGTGGGAGAAAAAAATCTAGAATGACAACTTTCTCACTTTTATCCTTAAATAAATGTTGCTGTTTTTAACAAAAGGAAATTTGTTTCATTTCTTTCAGTGAAAGAGGAAAGTTTTTAGTAAATCACTCATTCTAATTATCTAGAAAGAGTAAAAGATTCTTAGTGTTGAAATGGGTATTAGAAAAGCTTTAGACTTGCTTCTTTTATGAAAAACTAAAACCTTCTTTCCTATCTTGTGACCCATTATGTTCTTTCACACAAAAATAAACTGAACTCCCTGTGATAATAAAAATAATTTCTGTGCCTTTGCTCATGCTGTCCCTCCACTCTAGAATGGTATTTTTTCACTCCGATATCTGCCATTGGAAATCTACCCACCCTTCTTCAACACCCCCTGAAATGCCATCTCCTCTATGATGTTTCCCTATTTCAATCAGATGTGAGCTCTTCCTGCACTTAACTTCATATCATTTTTCTTCATCTCTCTAATGATTATACATTTTGTCAACTGGAGTAGGTATTTGTATATTTGTTTTATAACACTACCAAGCTGAAAGAAATCTTGAAGAGATGATAATTTGTTCATTTTTGAATTGTCAACAAGGCTTAGCATAGTCCTCTGAACAATGGATTAATCAAATAAAAATAAACTAAAAAAAGTAACTAGTTTTCCCAGAAAGATGTAATATAAGCAATGTTCTCAATGTAAATATTTTTTTATTTTAAAGAAATCCAATTAAGTATATTAGTAGTTCTTACTCAATATAGAATAAAAATTAATATGTGGAATTAGAATGTATTGATATGGTATAAATCACTGGGATGTTAGTTTATGGCTCTAAAATAACATTGGAGTGACTTTTCTTGGACTCAGAGAATTGAGGTCACAGCGCAAACCACCAACCTGAAATCTGGAGACACAGATGAGTACAGAGAGTGACAGCCAAAATCTGTTTACCAGGAGCAGAAGCCACTAGAGCCATAAACATAAAACACTTAAAAGATAATTTTGGTAAATTACTAAAGGGATAGACTAGGGTGAGTGTGAGAAATTCCTGGGGCTGCAGTCTTAAGGAGTCTCACATTTTCATGGGTTTTTACTTTCAGGAACCCCACCAGGTTCTCATAGTAGAGAGTCAAGACAAACCCTCCTTTTTCTGGCAGGGGGAGGGAGAAATAATCATTTTGAAATATGCCCTATTTCATAGACCTACCCAGCAAGGTAAAAGCCTTTACCAGAGCCTTATCTAATGAAGAAAGGGAAATTACCAAAACCTCGGCCCCCTCTAGCCCCCCTGCCTCACTAAGCACAAATATAAAAAGCTGAGAAACACTTGTGAAAGTCACAGCCCAGGGACATAAGCCCACTAAAAAATAATCATAAGATGAGGGTATACTTTCTCTGCCCCATACTTTATCACTACATTGACAGGGCTCCAAAATAATATCAGTGGATTACACCTAAGAGAGGTGCAAGACTCAGACTCTATTTAAAACGGAGGTTTTAGGTGTTGCAACTCTGCTGAGATTCAGGGCTCAACTGGAACATGAACAGACCAAAGGCCTATCCCAAGAAACAGAGTGTCTGCAACTGCAAGAAAGATAGTTCCATCCATCTGCCCCATAGGATCTAAGCCCCCTGTGAATTAGAAACAGAGTGGGCATCACCATGCCCAAATCCTCAAGATTTGGGAAAAAACAATGGACTAAAGTAGACTTACTATTATTCTATTATAGACTTATTATTATTCTAGCAATGAAAGAACTTTTATCATTGATATAAAGGCAATGGCTACCAGAGGTTCTGAGGGGAGGGAGAGGGAAGAATAGGTGTAATATGGGGGCATTTTCAGGATGTTGGAATTGTCCTGCATGACACTGCAATGATGGATACAGGCCATTATATATTTTGTCATAACATACAAAATTGTGTGGGACAGAATATAAACTATAACATAAACTATAATCCATGGTTAGTAGCAATGCTTCAATATGTGTTCATCAATTGTAACAAATGTACCACACTAATGAAGGATGTTGTTAATGTGGAAAATTGTGGGAGGGGAAGGAGAAGGGGAATATGGGAATCCCCTATATTTTTGATGTAACATTTATGTAATCTAAAGCTTCTTTAAAAATTAAAAAAA
>JAQZBX010089016.1:0-12690 GCA_029593785.1 Cabassous unicinctus
AAAAAAAAAAAAAAGAAAGAAAGAAATAATGGCACCTAATTATTCACTTCTTACTAAGAAAAACCATTCCATTATAGTCACACACTGTGATTAAAAATTAGTCTTTCAATAGCATTCTTAGTTATAGTAAATTATCCTAAAGGCAATGTTTACCATTACATAAAAGTTAAAAACAAGGTTGGCCCAACAGCAATATGGCAAAGGAGTAGGAAGAATTCTGGGCATGGAGTTAAAAAAAAATCCTAACTTGTCTTAGCAAAAGTAATTTACCATTATGTTTCAGGAGCCTTAAAAATATGCATGCCCTTGGCCTAGCTGTTCCACTTTTAAGAATCCACTCTAATTTAATAATCTTAGTTTTGAAACAAAATAATTTGAATACAAATATGTTTGCTAAAGTTTTACTTATAATAGGGAAAAAATAGAATACAATCTAAATATCTAAACATAAGACAATGAGTCCATAAACTGAATGAATACATGAGTGGACCACACAGTTAGCAAAATGGTAATTAGGAATACTGCATAACCACATAGAAATGAAAATGGTATATGATAAGTTAAAACAAGATATAAAAGGATACATATAGGATGTAATATAGCATAAGCAATAGAATGTAAAAGTATATGAAGAGAGAACAGATTGGAAGGAAATATACAAAATATTAAGAAGTGAGTTTATGAGAGATTTTCCATTCTTCTTTCTACTTTTAGGTACTTAGAAATTTTCTGAAATGATCATTATTACTTCAAAACTTGAAAAATCTAAAAAAATAAAAGATGATCTTTACGTCTAATAATAGAGGACTGGGTAATTTGAACCAACTCCTTCACTGAGGACAACAGAAAAGCTGGATGAAATATAAAAAACACCTTCTTGAAGGTATCAGCAGTGAAAAATAACCAAGCCCACATCTTGGAATACATGAAAATCCAGAGAAGTGAATTTCTCCTTTAAATCCACTTTTGCCCAATGACAAATTCCAGAAGCAGCAGTTAAAAGCCAAGCTGCGCTGTTGACAGGCTCTTTACCTAGTGGGACCTAGGCAGACAAAATTTGGAGCCCAGACTCCAAATATGCAAAATGTGGGAGTTCAGGTAATTCCCTAGAGTTTTGGATTGGGTTCCCAAAGACCTACATCATATGACTAAGGGAAAAGCTGGAAATATGTCAGCCCTTGAAGGCCCTACAACCCATCTTTAAATCTTCTAGATGTGCCAGAAAAAAATTTAATTCTTAAAATGTGATTAAGGGGATCCTAGCTTGCTAATGTACTCAGGCCCCTGGCAGAAGCAAATTATCTCTGACCAAAGGGACCTTCAACATAGAACTCAAATTATTGCCACAAACAATTTTTTAATACAAAGTCTAGACATCATCAAAGATAATCAGGCATTTAAAGAGATAAGACAACATGAACAAAAACCAGCAAAATCAACACAGTAAAAACAGATCTACAGGGTGTTTTTTTATTAATTTATTTTTTAAAGAAACTTTATATTACATAAATGTTACATTAAAAATATGGATGATTCCCATTTGCCCCACTCCCTCCCCCTCCCACACTTTCCCATATTAACAACATCCTTCATCAGTCGTACACTTGTTACAATTGATGAACACATTTTGGAGCATTGCCACTAAGTGTGGATTATAGTTTGCATTGTAGTTTACACTCTCTCCCGCACAATTTTGTAAGTTATGACAAAATATATAATGGCCTGTCAATTATATATTGACTGCAATGTCAAGCAGGACAATTCCAGTATCCCAAAAATACCCCCATATTACACCTATTTTTCCCTCTCCCTCCCCTCCACATCAGTGATAAAAGTTCTTCCATTGCTAGAATAACAATAAGTCTATAGTAGAATAATAGTAAGTCTACTTTAGTCCATTGTTCATTCCCCAATCTTGAGCATTTGGGGATGGTGATGTTCACTCTGCCTCTAATTTAGAGGGGGCTTGGATCCCATGGGGCAGATGGATGAAACTATTTTGATTGCAGTTGCACACTCTCTCTGTTCCTTGGGATGGTCGTTGTCTATCATCATCGCCTTGTCCTGGGTGAGTCCAGTGAACTAGAGAGTAGGTGTTGCAACTCTGCTGAGATTCAGGGCCCAACTGGCACATGGAAGGACCAAAGATTTAAGTCTCTTGGACTTATCAAGTATAGTACTAACTTCAGGTTCAAATAGAAGGGGCAGAAGAGGCATGTGTAAGGAAAACACAAATGGGTCCAACTCTGTCACACTGGAGAACATAAATTCCAAGGTAAGGCCCACTGGCATGGCACCAAGCTCCTGAGCCGTCTGTCCTGCCTATAGTAGACACAGATTTTAAAATGATCTGCTCACTATGTTCAAGGAGATAAAAGACAAAATTTACATTTTCAGCAGAAAGTTAAAAACCGAAACATTACAGAGAAGATTTGCAACAAAAATAACCAGGATAAGAACAAATAATTTTAATAGCAAATTAGGTACAACCAAAGAAAAAAATTAGTGAACTAAAATATAAGGCAGAATAAACTAACCAGAATGAAGCACAGAGAGACAAAGGGATAGAAAATACAGAGAAGAGGGTAAAAGACACAAAGAATACCTGTCTAATGTAAATTTATTTGGAGTCCCAGAAGGAAAACAATCAAGCAGAAACAATATTAGAAGATATAAGGCAAAAATAAATTCCAAAATGAATGAAAGATATCAATTCCTAGATTTAAGGATCCTGTCATAAAAAGAAAGGAAAGAAACTCAAGATATTTAATGACTCATTTGTTATACCAATAAAATATGTGACCTTGAGGAAAACATTTAACCTTCCTGAATATTTGTTTCATCATTTGCAAAACAAGAACCTTGGATTATATAATTTATGAATCCCTATCAAATCTAATCAGCTATCATATTTATTATAATGTAATCCTATAGACATTTCAAAACCTCTGCACAAAAACATACCCCACATCAGCCAGCAATGTTCTGAACCTTCATTTCTACCAGTCTTAAAAGTCTTATTATAGTCATTCTTTGGATAGTTCAACAAAACCAGGTCATTTTCTCTTATAAGATATTATTAAAATGTCCAGGGGAAAGGGTGTAGCTCAGTGGTTGAGTGCCTGCTTCCCGTGTACGAGGTCCCGGGTTCAATCCCTGGTACCTCCTAAAAAAAAAATTCATATGATATCTGATACTTCAGATAAGTAAGGAATAACTCCTATCCTTTAATGAATTAACAAGAACTGGATTTGTTTATTATATTATGTTACTGTCCCTTGACAAAGAATTATGCAAAGGTACACAAAATGAGAATGTTTCAATGAAAGAAATCACCAAACACAGTAAATGATATAGTTAACAGCCACAAATATAAGAAAAATAGAAATACCATTATTAAATTTTCCAGATTTATCTAAATTGTGATAGATGTCAACTTAATTAAACATAAAATTATATTTACCAAAGTGTCAGATTATTAATGGTACCAAAGCTGTGAACACAGAACCAAAAATTGAAGTTACCAGAATAGTTATGTTTTACCCCGCATTATTTACAACAACTTCTACAATCTCTAAATCATCGAAAACAAAGAGAGGAAAGAGAAAAAAACATAGGAAACCACAAATAAATTAATTAATATTCTACTTGCATGCCACAGTTTTTAAATGTCTATTTAAATTTTTTAAATGTGTCTCATGGATTCACCATGGTTAAAAGCTAAAGATAGAATATATTTCTATTACTGTTGATACAAGTAGAATAATTTTTCCATCCAACTTGTTTTAGCATTTATTGAACCCTTATAATCAACACTTCTTGGAGCCCTTATAAATAAGAAGCTAATTTTTCAATGTCTTTTTAAAGATATTATATTATAAATTTGGAGAATGTGCCAGAATTTCTTAAATAAGTGATTAAAAGATACGGTGATAATACTGTTTTTATTAGAGGAAAAAACTGACCCTCCCTATCTAATTTCTCATATTTAATGAAATGCAAATTGAATGCTTCTCTCTGTTAAACATCAGAAGGGTCAATGTATAAGATATTCTCTAATAGTCAGATTCATGCTGTGAATTTTAAATCCTAATTCCATAGTTCATTTCTCTCTCACCTCACTACTGACAATATCTGCTCAGCCTTTCCCTGGTATAAGGTTCATTTTCTTTGGTGATAAAGGAATTGAAATTTGGCTTTTCCCAGCTTCCCTGAAGCACTGCATTCACCATTTCCATATGAGGTCCAGTAAGTCTTACTAATCATGCAAACTTGCAAAAATATTAAAAAGCTCTGCAAAATGTTTGTGATAAGTTCAAGAAAATTAGGTTTTCTCAAGCTAATATTAATATCTGGGGTTGGGGGGAGGTGACATTGAAACCAAGCAGGTAAACAGGGATAGGGTCTTTTAAAGTCACTTATGTAGAATGTGAGTTACAAAGAAAGAGCATCTGTGAAAACCTAAATGTAACCCTGCAAGATCAGTAATGGGAGCAGTTGACATTCAGCAAATACAACCCAGTGCAGCTGTTATTCAGCTGTAATTATGCATTGTAAACTGGGATGCTAGAAAGGGTACATTGCCAAATAACGCACCTAAGGAAGAAAATGTTAGTGGTAGGTCCTCTCGACTAAAAATACTTACAGGTAAATAAATGGTAATGAGTTCAAAGCATTGCAGGTAGAACTTTTAACAATAATCTGTACATAAACTATGACTATATAATTTGAGATTAAAACAATTTTAACTTAGTAAAAACCCATCTGTACACCACCAAATTTAGGCCATTTAGAAATATCAAGATAACTGAAAGAATTTTTAAATTGTTCTTAATTCAGGTTTTCAATACTTTATAGAAATTGCCTGTGGATGAGGCAAGAAGGCTGAAAAAGTTAAAGCACTCAAAACTGTAATGAAGGGGAGCAGATGTGCTTCAAGCAGTTGAACACTCGCCTCCCACATGGGAGGTCCTAGGTTCAGTTCCCAAGGCCTCCTGGAAAAAAAAAAAAAAACCTAACAACAAACAAAACAAACAAAAAAACCAACCCAGGGAAGTCATGTGGCTCAGTGGCTGAATGCCGACTTCCCATGTACGAGGTCCCAGGTTTGGTTCCCCGTACCTAAAAATAAATAAATAAACTAGAGACTAAATGAAGAAGGAAATAGGTTTTGATCACAAAGAGGCTAATTGTTATGAAAACATATATTTGGAAACTGCCTCCTTTTGGTTTGTATATGTCTCAATTTTCCAGGCTGTTATGACAAATACCATACAATAGATTGGCTTAACCATTGGGCTTTTTTGGCTCACAGTTTCAGTAGCTAGAAGGTCAACTTCCTCCCAGGGTCTGGAGCATTCTGGCTGGCTAGCAATCCTTGGGGTTCCTTGGCTTGTACCTCTGCTTCCCGTCATCACCCTTTCTTCCTGGTTCCCTCTGAATTCTGGCTTCCAGCTTCTCCCCATGCCTTTCTCTCACTATGTCTGAATTTCTTCTGCTTACAAAGGACTCCAATAATCCAGATTAAGCCCCAATCTCATTCAGCGGGGCCATACTTAATCAAAAATAGCATCTTCAGGACAGCCTCTTTACAGTGGGTTCACCTCCACAGAAATGTGGATTAAGGACAGGTCTAAATTATGGTACATAATTCTATTTTCCACAGTATGTGAGGCGCTCACTCTTGTTTTTTAACTCAGCATCCATTCACCTGCTCTCTGGAAATCGTCCTTCCATTTCCTTCTTAAGAATCACTCCTGAGACTTCCAGGAAGATGGCATCAAAGTAGGTAGGCAAGGCGTAACTCTCTCACAAAATCTACAGAAGAAGGGCAAAAAGCTATCCAAGGGAGATGCTTTGGGGATCTGGAGACCAGGAGAGTGCTGCGCATTATCTAGGAGGGAGAAGGAGAGAGAGACAAAGAGGCCAAATGAAAACTCAACCCTGAGTTACTTGTCCCTGTGGCTGGGAACAGCACATATACCCCACCCTGAAGGTGAATAGCCTCTGTAAAACACCTGGCTCACTGCAGCCAACTGAGCAGAGAAAGATTACTCTACTCCCTGGGCAGAAGGGGGTTTGGAGGAGGGCAGAGAGTGGTTTCTCTTCAGTATGTTTGGCTAGCCAAACCCTCTTTGAATCTCAAAAAAGAACCCAGCCATTACTGAAGAGGCACCAAGGAGAAGGGAGGGGGAATCTGATCAGGTATGCTTCACATCCAGTCACCCTGTGAGAGAGAGGAACTAAGTCAGTGACGCAGCAGTAGGCGGAGATGGGTGCCTAACCACCCCGGGAGAGAAGGAAGCCAGGAGAGAGCCAGCAAACTGTTAGAAGCCCAACTTGCCTGAGGGAAAGGAGGAGGGGAGAACCAGATAAGCTTTCAGAAGCCTACCTAACCTGTGGAGTGGGTGTAGCTTAGTGTAGGAATGCCTGCCTCACATGTAAGAGGTCCCTGGTTAGATGCCCAGTACCACTTAAGAGAAGGGATCCAGAGAGTGATCCCAGTTGTCAGACACCCAGCTGTCACCCTATGACAGGGAACTTATAGACTGAGATTTTTTTGTTTTAGGTTTTTTCCTCTATTATTATTATTATTATTATTATTATTATTATTGTATTCACTAAAACCGGGTATCTTAGCTGTGGAGGACAGACTGCAGGGTGATTGATTGATGAGTACGGGCAGCCTGAGACAGTTCCTAGGGGACTAAGAAGGAAGCTTGTTCTTCCTGGATTGTTTTTTGTTCTTTGTTTGTTGTTTTTTCTCTTTCTTTGATTACTTTTTGGTTTTCCTTATTTTTTCTCCTTAGTTTCTTTATTTTATTTTTCCCTCTTCTGTTGTTTTCTTTCATTCCACTTTTTTCTTGTTTTGTCTTCTTTTTTCTTCTTCTTCTAATGTCATCTTTCCAATCTTTTATTTTATTCTACTATTTTTCTTGTTTCAATTTTTTATTCCAGCTTTTTTATTCTTATTCCTTTGTATTTTATATGATTTTTCACTCTTATTACTTACTTATTTTCCTGGCTCTTTTATGGTTCCTTTCTTTTTTTTAATATTACTGTTATTCTTTTTCTCTTCTCTCTTCCTTTTCTATGAACTTAATATTTTTTCAGAGAACACAGACAACTACAAGGATATAGAATAAATGGAATCAAGTGTCAAAAAGGAACCTTAATACAAAACAAAGCAAAATAAAACACTAGAGTCAAAAGAGAAACTAACCATCTGAATAAGGCCATCAAGATAAACAGATGCCCAACATCAATGAAAAATTACAAGCCATACTAAGAAACAGGAAGACATGGCCCAGTCTAATGAACAAACTAAAACAAAACAGGAGGAGGTGCAGAATGTGGAACAACTATCAAGGATGTCCAAACAAATATCATGAATCAACTTAATGAAGTGAAGGAAGAGACAATGGATATAAAGAAGACACTGGGGGAACATACTAAAGAAATCATAAACATACTTAAAAAGATAATGGATCTGATGGTGATGAATGGAACAATGCAAGAAATAAAAATATGCTGGAAGCACATAACAGCAGATTTGAACAGGCAGAGGAAAGAATTGGTGATATTGAAGATAGTACATCCAAAATTAGACAGATAGTAGAACAGATAGATAAAAAGATAGAAAAATTCAGCAGGGACTCAGGGAATTGAATGACATCATGAAACGCACAACCATATGCATTATAGGCATCCCAGAGGGAGAAGAGAAGGGAAAGGAATGAGAAGGAGTATTGGAGGAAATAATGGCTGAAAATTTCCCAACTCTTTTGAGGGGCACACCCCAAATAGTATAAATCCTAACAGGCCTACCCCAAGACATATACTTATCAAATTGTCAAATGCTCCAAAACAAAGCTATAATATTGAAAACAGCAAGAGAAAAGAGATCCATCACGTACAAGGGAAGCTCAATAAGATTAAGCAATGGATTCTCATTTGAAACCATGGAGGCAAGAAGGCAGTGGTAGGACATAGTTAAGGAGCTAAAAGAAAAACTGTCAGCCAAGAATTCTGTCTGCAGCAAATCTGGCATTTAAAAATGAGGGAGAGTTCAAAATATTCACAGAAAAACAGAAATTTAAGAGAGTTTACCAACAAGAAACTTGCCCTTCAAGAAATACTAAAGGAAGTTCTGCAGGTTGAAAGGAAAAAACAGGAGAGAGAGAGTTGGAGGGGAGTGTAGAAAGGAATATCATTAATAAGAATAACTAAAATGATAAAAAGAGAAATAAAAACAAAATATGACATATAAACCTAAAGAAAGTATGGCTAATGTAAGTAACGCCTTGACAGTAATAACACTGAATTTTAATGAACTTAAAATCTCAAATCAAAAGACATAGATTGGCAGAATGCATAAGGAAATATGACCAATCTATATGCTGTCTACAAGAAACTCACCTTAGACCCAAGAAACAAGGAAATTGCAAGTAAATGGTTAGAAAATGATTTTACATGCAAACAATAACCAAAAATGGCAGGAGTAGCTATACTAATGTTGGACAAAATAGACTTTAAATGCAAAATTATTGTCAGAGACAAAGAAGGACACTATATATTAATAAAAGGGGTAAAATATCAAGAAGAAAGAACAATCATAAACATTTATGCACCTAACCAGGGTGCCCCAAAATACATGAAGCAAACATTGGAAAAACTAAGTTGAGAAATAGATGACTCTGCAATTATAGTGGAGGACTTTAATACACCATTATCACCATTAGACAGAACATCTCAACAGAGAGTCAATAAAGAAACAAAGACTTTGAATAATACATTAGAGGACCTGGACCTAATACGCATATACAGAACATTACACCCAAATACAGTGGGATGTGCATTCTTCTCGAGTGCACATAGATCATTCTCCAGGATAGACCACCTGCTAGGCCACAGAACAACTCTCAATGAGTTCATAAAGACTGAAATTATGCAAAGTAACTTCTCTGACAACAATGGAATGAAGCTGGAAATCAGTAAGGTGCAGAGAACTAGAATAGGCACAAAGATATGGAAGTTAAACAACACACTCTTAGACAATCAGTGGGTCAAGAAGGAAATTGCAAAAGAAATCATTAACTACCTTGAAACTAATGAAACTGAGAATGCAACATATAAAAACCTTGGGATGCAGCAAAAGCAGTGCTGAGAGGGAAATTTACACCCAAAAATGCTTATACTAAAAAAATAAGAAAGAGCTAAAATCATAAACCTAACTACACACCTGGAGGAATTAAAAAAAGAACAACAAACTAATCTCAAAGAAAGTAGAAAGTACATAACAAAGATTAAAGCAGAGTTAAATGAAATTGAGATTAAAAGAATACTAGAATAACAAAAGCAAAAGCTGATTCTTTAAGAAGATTAATAAAATTGACAAAACCTTAGCTAGACTAACAAAGAAAAAAGGAGAGAAGATACAAATTCATAATAAAAATGAGGGAGGGGATAACACCACTGAACCCACAGAAATAAAGAGTATCATAAGAGGATACTTTGAAAAATTGTAGCCAAAAGGTGGATAACTTAGATGAAATGGACAAATTTCTAGAAACACACAAGCAGCCTAAATTGATGAAAGAAGAAATTAATAAATTCAACAGACAAATCACAAGTAACAAGAATGAATTCGTCATCAAAATCCTCCCAACTAAGAAGAGCCTAGGACCAGATGACTTCACAGATGAATTCTGCCAATCATTCCAGAAAGAACTAACACTAATCCTGCTTAAACTTTTCAAAAAAATAGAAGTGGAGGGAACATGGCTTACCTCATTCTATGATGCCAGTATCACCCTAACATGGAAGCCACATAAAGATGCCTCAAGAAAACAAAACTACAGACCAATCTCTCTAATGAATCTGGATGATAAAATCCTTAACAAAATACTTGCTAATCATATTCAACAACACATCAAAGGGATTATACACCGTGACCAAGTGGGTTTCATCCCTTGTATGCAAGGATGGCTCAAGATAAGAAAATCAATCCATGTACTACACCACATTAACAGATCGGAAAAAAAAATCACATGATCATCTCTATTGATGGAGAAAAATCATTTGACAAAATACAGCAGCCTTTCTTGATAAAAACATTTCAAAAGATAGGAATAGAAGGAAACTTCCTCAACATCATAAAGGGTATATATGAAAAACCCACAGTTAACATCATATTTAATGGTGAAATGCTCAAGCCTTTCCCTCTAAGATCTGGAAAAAGACAAGGATGCCTATTGTCACTGCTCTTATTTAACACTGTGTTAGAAGTACTTGCTCAAGCACTTAGGCAAGAAAAAGATATAAAAGGCATCCAAATTGGAAAAGAAGAAATAAAAATTTCACTATTTGCAGATGACATGATCCTATACATAGAAAGCCCTGAGAAATCTACAACAAAGCTTCTAGAGCTTACAAATCAGTTCAGTAAAGTGTCAGGATAAAAGATCAACATGCAAAAAACAATAGCATTTCTGTACACCAATAAAGAGCAATCTAAGGAGGAAATCAAGAAAAAATTCTATTTACAATAGCAACTAAAAGAATCAAACAACTAAGAGTAAACTTAACTAAAAGTGTAAAGGACTTGTACACAGAAAACTAAAACATTGTTAAAGGAAATCAAAGAAGACCTAAATAAATGGAAGAATATATCATGCTCATGGATTGGAAGACTAAATATCATTAAGATGTCTCTCCTACCCAAATTGATTTGCAGATTTAACACAATCCAAATAAAATTTACAACAGCTTTTTTATACTGAATTGGGAAAGTTAATTATGAAATTTATTTGGAATGACAAGAGGCCCCAAATAGCCAAAAACATATTGAAAAAGAAAAACAAAAATTGGAGGGATAATGCCACCTGATTTAAAGCTTACTACAAAGCTACCATGGTCAAAACTGCATGGTATTGGCACAAAGATAGACGTACTGACCAATGGAACTGAATTGAGAGTTCTGATATAGATCCTCACATATACAACCAACTGATATTTGACAACGCCATCAAGCCCACTCAACTGGGACAGAATGGTCTCTTCAAGAAATGGTGCTTGGAGAATTGTATATTCATATCCAAAAGAATGAGAGAGGATCACCATCTCATGAACTATTCAAAAATTAGCTCAGGATGGATCAAAGACCTAAATATAAGAGCCAAGACCATAAAGTTCCTAGAAATAATGTAGGAAAGCATCTACAAGAACTTCTAGTAGGAATGGTTTCATAGACTTTATACCCAAAGTGTGAGCAACAAAAGATAAAATAGATAAATGGAACCTCCTCAAAATTAAAAACTTTTGCATCTCAAGGGAGTTTGTCAAGAAAGTGAAAAGGCAGCCTACTCAATGGAAGAAAATATTCAGTAACCATTTATCCGATAAGGGCCTAATATCCAGCATATATAAAGAAATCCTACATCTGGAAAATAAAAAGACAACCCATTTAAAAAATGGGCAAGTGATTTGAATAGATATTTCTCCAAAGAAGAAATACAAATGGCTAAAAAGCACATGAAAAGATGCTCAACATTATTAGCTATAAGGAAATGCAAATCAAAACTAGAATGAGCTATCATCTTACACCTATTAGAGTGGTGGCTGTTTTAAAAAAATGGCAGAGAACTACAAGTGTTGGAGAGGGTGTGGTGGAAAGGGAACACTCATCCACTGCTAGTGGGAATGTAGAATGGTGCAACCATTGTGGAGGATAGTTTGAAAGTTCTTCAGGAAGCTAACTATAGAACTGCCATATGATCCAGCAATCCCACTGCTGGGTATATACCCAGAAGAATTGAAACCAGGGACACAAACAGATATAGTCACACCAGTGTTCATAGCGGCATTATTCACTATTGCCAAAAGTTGGAAGCAACCCAAGTGTCTATCAACAGATGAATGGATAAGCAAATTGGTATATATACATACAATGGAATATTACTCAACTGTAAGAAGAAATGCAGTATTAACACACAGGTAAATATGGCTGAATCTTGAAGGCCTTATGCTGAGCGAAGTAAGCTAGTCACTGAAGGGCAAATATTCCATGACCTCCCTGATATGACTTAAGCAAATTGAGCAGACTCACAGAGCTAGAGTCTGGAAGATAGGTTATCAGGAGACAGAAAGGGAGTAGAGGGTGGTAGGCCCATGCCCAATATGGGCAAAATCTATGATAAGGTGGAAAAGAGTGGTTGGGCAATGGATGGGGGTGATAGTGGTGTAGTGATGTGATTGCATTTGACAATACTGGAATGTGATGGGGAGTAGGGTAGGGGTTTGGGGTTGGACTATCCATGGAACTGAGGTGAAGTCTGGAAGAAGGAACAGGTGAACTCTGGGAATTTATAGGTCTGTGATTAAAGCTACAAGGGTGGGAATGTTCTTTTGGCAAATATGGCAGGAGAGGGTTACTAGTGCAGGGCATTGGGGTTGAGGGGATATGCGGGATAGGACACCCCTGGGGCATTTGTCTATGGAATAAGAAAATGTTCATTTTGTCATATAAGTGGGTAGAGACTCACATAATAAACAAGAAAATACTAGACTCCCAACCTGGAGAGACCTGCTATGCTCTCAATTAGAGGGACAAGATTCTTTCAAGAACATAAGCAGAAAATAGACCAATATGTCAAGCCCTCAATATTATTGCATGTAATTATGAACCTTATT
>JAQZBX010089017.1:0-12692 GCA_029593785.1 Cabassous unicinctus
TGTTGGTTTTTTTTTTTTTTTTGAGGTTTTGTATGACTGATTCAATCTCTTTACATGTGATAGTTTTTTGGTGTCTTCTATTTCTTCTCACATTAGTGTGGGTAGTTTTTGTGTTCCTAGGAAGTTTTCCATTTCAACTAAGTTGTCTAAGTTGTTAGCATACAGTTTCTCACAGAATATTCTTATAATCTTTCTTATTTCTATGAGATCATTAGTACTTTCTCCCCTCTCATTTCTGATTTTATTTATTTGCCTGTTCTCTCTTTCTTTCCTTTGTCATCTTAGCTAAGGCTTTGTCAATTTTGTTGATCACAAAGAAACAACTTTGTTTTTTTTTTTAATTATCTTGATGCTTTTTCTTAATTTGATTTATTTCTGCTCTATTCTTTATTATCCTTTCCTTCTGCTTCCTAGAGGATTGGTTTGCTGTTGTTTTTCTATTTCCTCCAGGTGTGCAGCTAGGTATTTAATTTTAGTTCTTTCTTCGTCTTTAACATAAGTATTTAGGGATATAAATTTCCCTCTCAGCCCATTGTTTCAGCATCCCATGGGTTTTGATATGCTTTGTTCTCATTTTCATTTGTCTCAAGATACTTACTGATTTTTCTTTACATTTTTCCTTGACCTGCTGATTGTTTAAGAGTGTGATGTTTAACCTCAATGTATTTGTGGATTTTCCCATTATCTGTCTGTTATTCATTTCTGGTTTCATTATGTTATGAACAGAGAAAGTGCTTTGTATCATTTCAAACTTTTAAAAAATTTTGAGAACTGTTTTTTGATCCCACGTGTGGTCTATCCTACAGAAAGATCCATGAATACTTGAGAATAATATATATACTGCCATTGGGGTTGCAATGTACTACATGTCCCTTTTGCATTTAAAATCCATTTTGTCTGACATTAGTTTTTCTGCTCCAGAACTTTTTTGGTTTTTATTTGTGTGGAATAACATTTACCAAGCTGTCACTTTCAGCCAATTGGTGTCCTTATATTTAAGGTGAATCTCTTATAGATAGAATACAAATAGCTTATTTTTTAAAACTATTCTGCCTCTCTGTATCTTTTGATTGGAGTGTTCATTTCATTAACTTTCAATATTATTAATTACTTCAATCATTTTTTCCTTTAGCTTTCCTGTGTCATATCTTCCTATTATTTGTCTTTTTATCCTTCTAGTTACTGTGATGGTTAGGCTAATGTGTCAACTCAGCCAGGTAACTGTTCCCATTTGTTTGGTCAAGTAAGCACTGGGCTGACTGTAATACAAGGTCATTTATGGACTTTATTCACCAGTGAGTTTGCTGCATAGATAGCTGATTACATCTACATCAGTTAGGAAGATTGCCAGCAGCAATGAGTGATGCTTTATCCAATCAGTTGAATGCCTTAAAAAGGGAAGTGATTTCAGCATTCAGAGGGAATTTCCTAACTCATCTTTGGGCAGCCAAGATATCCCAGAAAATCATCAAGGACCTTCATTGGCTTTCATCAAAGCCCCTGGTTTGCAGATTGCCTGCAGAACCTGGATTTTGGCATCCCCACGGTCATGTGAGAGACTCATAAAATCTCACACAAATGACAGATATCTCCTGTTCATTCTGTTACCCTAGAGATTTCTGACTAATACAGCTTGGTATTGCGAGTTGGATCTTGAGGAACAGAGTCTTAAACATGGGATGTCTGAGGTGTTTCTGGGAGCTTTACAATTGGCTCTCTACTTTAATTGGACTCAAGTGTACTAATGACTCCCTTTTCAATAATGAAGAGGGCACTAGCAGTTCATGGCATGAGTTGGCAATAGAGATACACAAAATATTATCACTGTATTCCCCTACTTCTACACTTATTAGAAACAAGGACTTGGGTGAGTGAATTTTCAACACCTTAGAGTTTTGTGGAGTCAAAAGGTACAATGATGTTGACTGGCTTCTCCTAGATACTCTGGATATAGTTACAAAAGAAAGAGATGAGCTAAAGGCTTCAAATTTGAAACATAAACATGACATGAATGATGTGAAATTTCTATGTGTGCTGTGAAAGAAAAAATTGTCTCCTGTAGCCACAGACTTGAGATATTTCAGAACCAAACTCAGATTCTCATTGTATGGGTAACAGAGTTACAAAGGAAACTAAAATCTCCATCAGGCAGGGTTTCTGCAGTTAAAGTGAAGGCATTGATTGGAAAGGAGTGGAACCCAGAGGATTGTGATGACGACATATGGGGTAATAATATTGGTGGAGTGATTGGAACCCTAAATTCTGCTGAGACTTTACCAGATAAGCCTGTGATGGCCTGCCCTGTGGAGACAATACCTTGTCAACCTTGTGTCACCTAGCCTCCAGCCTGCCCCAGGGAGTCTGGACCTCCTTCCAGCCTAAGGTGGGTACCAGCCAAACTGGAGACTGCACCACCCAACCTCTGGCTTATTCCAGGGAGTCTGGACCTCCTCCCAGACCTGAGGAAGATACCAGCCAACCTCCAACATGCACTGTCCAGCCTCCAATCTCCCCTCAAGAATCTGCCTTCTAACCCCTGACTGAAGAGATTAATACACTCTCATCAGAAGAAAATGCAAAAGAATGCCCTGAGGTCAGTAGCTTGCAAGGCATTTCAAATCCTTCTCCTTACCCACTCCCACCACCACTCTTCTCTTTGAGACCTATTACTAGACTAAAATCACAACAAGCCCCCAAAGGTGAAATACAAAGTGTGACCTATGAGAAAGTATGCTATACTCTGAAAGAACTGTATGAGTTTTCCAACTTGTATAGACAGAAATCAGGGGAATATGTGTGGGAATGGATACTAAGGATCTGGGATAATGGTGGAAGGAATATAAAGTTTGATCACACAGAATTTATTGGTATGTGCCCACTATGCAGAAATTCTGGATTCAATGCTGTAGCTTGAGGGGTTAGAAAGACCTCTAAATGTTTGGTGGCTATCTGAAACATGGACCAAAAGATGGCCGAGCATGTCTGAGGCTGAGATACACAATTTGCCCTGGTATACAGTAGAAGAAAGAATTCAAAGGCTTAAAGAGATTAGGATGCTAGAATGAATTTACCATTTGAGACCTACCCACTCACCCCAGGAATGTTCAGAGCACACAGCTTTAACCAGAACTGTGAGGAATAAATTTGTAAGACTAACTCCATCTTCCCTGAAGTGTTCTATGGTTGCTCTTCTCTGTAGTCCAGATATTACTCTAGGGAGGGCTGTAATTGAATTAGAATCATTAAACATTATGGCAATGATCAGATCTTGATCTGGTAAAAGTCAAGTATCAGCAGTTAATTGCCAAAGACAAGGTGGGCATGGCTACCAAAATGAAAGGCATATTCAAAGCAGCACTCAAAATAGTCTGAGTCACATAGATCTATGGCATCAACTAATACATCATGGGGTACATAGAAGTGAAATAGATGGGCAGTCTACTAAATTTCTTCTGGATCTCTATAAACATAAATATCACATGAAGAGTTCTAGGTCGAGTGAACAAAGCCTAACTCAAATTACCAATGCAAAGGACCATGGCCAACCGAAGTGCTTGCTGAGTTTAATGGGACAATGTGGAATGGGTAGTGGAAGACAGTAGAGATATATATGAACTTTGGCCATGTGGCCAGTTACATAAACAAGGACTGTAACAGTCATGAATTTTTCTTCCTTGATTCGTTATGAGTATGATTGAATATGTACACTAAATGAATTGCTTTGTTTTCTTCCTCAACCTTTTCCCCTATTATAGGAAAAGTTGTATTAGTTTCATGTCATAATATTTATGGATGTCAAGTTTAAGAATGAATATTACCTAAAGATTTGCACCTTATTCTGTAAGCAATTAATGCATTTCTGGTTGTACACAGGAGAGTTGAACATTGTTAGGTGGAAATATATATGTATGCATATCTGTTATTGTTTTTACTTAGAGACTAATTATGATTTAAGGTAATGTGTATGGTTGCCGAGTTGACAAGGGATAGACTGTGATGGTTAGGCTAATGTGTCAACCTGGCCAGATTATTGTGCATAGTTGTTTGGTCAAGCAAGCACTGTTATGGACTTTAGTCAGTTTACTGCATAGATAGCTGGTTACGTCTACATCAATCAGGGAGATTGCCATCAGCAATGAGTGATGCTGTATCCAGTCAGTTGAATGCCTTAAAAGGGAAAGTGATTTCAGCATTCAAAGAGAATATCCCAGCTTGACTTTAGACAGCCAATGTCTCCCAGAAACTCATCAAGGACATTCACTGGAATTTCTTTGGAGCCTCTGGTTTGCAGCCTGCTACAGAACCTGGACTTGTATATCCCCATGGTCACATGAGAGACTCTTATAAAATCTCATACTATTGACAGACATCTCCTGTTGATTCTGTTTCCCCAGAAAACCCTGACTAATAGTTACCCTTAATATTAATCTTCATTTCTACACTCTTCTGAAAGCTTATCTCTCCTATCTTTTGCATTCAGGTTTCAGCACTTGCTTTAGCATTTCTCTTGGTGACAAAGAGAAGCTGGTCTCTTGGTAACAAACTCTCTTGATTTCTGTTTAGCTGTGAAAAATTAAACACCCTCATTATTGAAAGCCAGTTTTGCTGTATAAAGAATTGTTGGCTGGCATATTTTCCCTTCAGAATCTTAAATATATCTTAACACTGCCTTCTCACCAGCATGGTTTCTCATGAGAAACCAGCACTTAGTCTTAATGAACATCATTGAAGGTGATGAATTTCTTTTCTCTTGTTGATTTCAAACTTCTCTATTTATCTCTGGTTCTTGACATTCTCAATAGTATGTTTCTCAGAGTAAGTCTATTTGAATTTATTCTGTATAGAGTATGTTGTTCTTCCTGTTTTTTAATGTTTATATTTTTCATAAGGGTTGGGAATCTTTCATCCATTTATTTCTGCAAATATTATTTCTACCTCTTTTCTGTTCTTTTATTTTTCTGGGGCACCCATAACATGTATGTGTGTTTTATGCACTGTCATTCATTTCCAAGAACCTATTCAATATATTTCAATCTTTTCTCTGTCTGTTGTTCAGTATTTGCATGTTCAGATGCTCTGTCTTCTAATTTGCTTATTCTTCTTCCATTTCACATCTTTTTCTTTATGCCTCTAATATATTTTAATCTCATCCATTTGTCTTTCATTCCTATAAGATGTTACTTTGCTTTGCAATATTTCAAATTGTTGTTTATACTCACTTTTTTGTCTTCTTAATATATTTTTTTCCTTTTAGCCATATTTTGCTTCAACTCCTTGAATTGATATAGGATGTTACTGTGAATATCATTGACTAGTTGTTTTAAATCCTGTGTGTCATCAAGATTTTTAATTTGTTTCTTTGGCTGGGCTACATATTCCTGTTTTTTAGTAAGGCTTGTAAAATTTTACTGCTATCTAAGCATTTGGTTATGTTGGTGAGTATGTGCTGCGGGTCAGTTTCTCTCTCTTGCCTGGGTTGTTACTGCTGGGTGAATTTATTTTATGGTCCTTCTTTGATTTTTCATTCAAATTAATCTAAATTTTAATCATCACACTATGTAAGTTACCAATACAAGGCCAGGGACTCACTAATGGGGCTTAGACCACAGCCAAGGTGACCTGGGGTTAGGGTCAGAAGAGACATCAAAAAGCCATTTCTTTTCTTCACTTTCCCAGCCAGCCAACAGATGAAAATCCTTGGCAAATCTTTCTATAGAGGTGTCTCTTCCTACCTCCTGTGCTGATTTTTCTGGGCTGATTAGACCTGAGATTCAAATTTGGGCCCTGCTGTTTAAACTCGTTGAAGAGAAAACAAACTCAGCCATCCATCACACACTCCCTCCTCCCAGGTAGAAAAATGTCCATGCCCTTCTCATGGATTTTACCAAGACTGTTTGCCTCAAGAGTGCAGGATGGGCACAATTCTCTGCCACACTGGCAATTAACTCACAGATTTTATGACCTCTTAGTCTCTGTTCCTCTCCTTCTTGGATGATGCACAAGGGACTCCTTTGTTCTGCAGATCCTCGAAGCAGCTGCTGAGGACAGCTTTGGCCATTCCTTCACTGTTTTGTAAAAGTGAAGAATGCAGTTGATATATTCTGATGCAGTCTTTCCATAACTTGGTATTAATTCTTCATGGAATACTTGGTAGAATTCACCTTTTAAACCATGTAGTCTTTAGCTTTTCTTTATTTATAGGGTTTTTTTTTTTTACTTTTTAAAATTTTTATTTATTTTTATTAATAATTTTTGCTAGAGAAAATACCATGTATATAAAATACAGATTTCCCATATATCACTGATGTACAATAAGAAAATTATTTTTAAGAATTGTGAATTCATAAGCTTTCTAATCAATAGTTACTCCTGTTTTAGCCCATAATTGGGCATGATTAACTTGCCTTTGGTCTTTTGGAATGTTAGAACACTGCTATGCAGGCAACCCCATTATCTATTACCCAAAAACAAATGTTTATAGAAGCAAATCACCAGATGTAATATTTGTACATCCTGTTTGTGTCCCCAGTAAAGCTAAAAGCTAAAAACTTTTATGTTCTTGTTTAGTGCATCATAAATAGAATAGAACAAAGACCCTTCAAGACACCACATCTCTCCTGTGGAAGGCTTGCCAGATGGATTCAGTTACTTTTGATGAGGTCATTCCTCATGAGTTGCAAGACCCATTGAAGTTCTGAGGCTCAAAATCCCTTAAAGGGATGGTCCCCAAGCTGCAAGTCAGAACCTCAACCAGAAGGGGATGCCCTGCCTGGTACCATTTTTCTGATTGGGACTCTGATCGGCTGCAAAGGGGCCCCCAGTCACATGAGAGTTCAGATGTTCAGTTTTCCCCTGATTTGATGACTGGTTATATATACATTCAATCTTTCCTACACCTTTAATTAATTACTCTTCTTTATTGTGATTGCTCAATTGTTATAATCATTTAATATAACCTGAAATTCATTTGGTTGAATATATCTGCCTTTGCATAGCATTTAGAGTTCTTGCCTCTTCCTTAGCAAAACATTGAATGAAACTGCCTCTGCATAGCATTTAGAGTTTCTGCCTCTTCCTTAGCAGAACAAACATCCAATTAGTAATACCTTTCATTATTGAGATATATTTGTTATAATTAATGAAAGATCATTTTATAATTGCATCATTAACTATAGTCCATCATTTACAATAAGGTTAATTATGATGTATAGTCTTATGTTTTTCTTTTAATTTTTATTCTAGTAACATATATATGACCTAAAATGTCCCCTTTTAATCACATTCACATATAAAATCAGTGCTGTTAATTACAATCACAATGTTGTTGTGCCAACACCATTGGATGAATGGGCTTTTGCTAAAATGGTCTCATTTTAAAAATAAAACTAAAAATTTAAAAGAAAAAATTAAAGGAATTACTGGATTTCAAATATGTTTCTTCACTACAAAATATATTATGCCTTTTTGAAAAATTCTTTAAGGTTAAAAATGTTTATTAACAAAAGGAAGCTGAAATAATTATTAATTTTTATTTCAATTAAATATTTAATTTTAGAAAGTATCAGTAAACTCACTGTTATGAAAGATGTGGCTATCAGTACTCTTACACATCTTGTAACCATCTTCCATCTTTGCCATTTTTCTGAATTATTTTATTTTTATACTGTCAAGATTTATGACAAATATCTTTGGTTGGTATTTTCCAGTATTCTACATGGAAATTGATTCACTCCACAGCAGGTGTTGTTTTTTAAACCAATCAATTTTATTGATACATATAAATAAGGCATACCTTTCATCCAAAGTGAACAATCAATGATAATAGGGATAATCGCATAGTTGCCCATTCATCACTTCAACCATTAATAGAGCATTTTCATTATTTCAATGATAATAATAAACAAATAACAGAAAAAACAAGGAAGAATATTCCTCACTTCTCAATCTTTCTGTTTCCCTGCTGTACATAACTACTATTGCTAACTATTCTTGCACAATTATTTATTTGTTTATTAAGCAGTATTATTGATATATATTCACACACCATATGATCTATCCAAATTGTATAATCATTGGATTTTAGTATATTCACACTGTTGTACATTCATCATCTCAAAAATTTTAGAATAATTTCTTTACTCCCAAAAAAGGAAGACTCTACACCATTTTGCATTCTTTCCCCAGTCTTACATAAACATGAATCTAATTTCATCTTTATAAATTGATTGATATTTACATATTATATAAGTGAAATCATACTACCAATGGAGCACTCTGTGTCTGGTCTCCATAACTTAGCATAATACTTATTTTTGTTTGATATTAACATCTTGTAGTATTAACTTACATTTGTTCAGCTTCAAAGAAAAATGGACTTTGTTGGAGAAAAGTGGCACTCACTAGGATGTGGAGACTGATGATGGCAGGCAGGAAGTTTATTGAGAGGCTCTCCCAGCAGAGGGGTTCTGAAGATTAGACTTCAGCCTGCCCCTGGAATATGATGGATATGACTTTATACAGTACATCAATAGGTGGGGAAACAGAGTAGAGCCTGGGGGTAAATGGCTAGGGGGTAGCTGGCTAGCAGGTAGGGTATTCTTGGAATGTGGGAAGGGTTGGTGTTGCCTGGGATCACTTAATGAGTTCTATGTTTCCTTGCAAGACTTTAAGATTTTCTTCTACCTGCCCAATTTTGTAATATAAAAACAAGGTTCATTTATGATTACACAGATGCTTCTCATGACCTTGTGATATTTTCACACTTGGTTTTGAGATTAGTACATCCTGTTGGATAAGAAACAAGGATGGGGGCTTTTGGTCATTTGTTACTAGGGCAGGGGAGACCACCAGTGCTGACCAGGGTCATGGGGGGTTATTTTGCTAAATGAGGCTAACATTTAGCTCTTTTTGATATGATTTGGGTGGAGAGGGAGAGCAAGAAGGTGGGCATTGATCATCTGGCTGCTTTCTGCTGTTACAGGGTGTTGTGGTATTCAGTTATTGTTCCTCTTTCAGCGTTGAGATATTGTGGCTTCTGGCTTGGTGGCTGGCACTGTATTTTTGCAGCAGGAGAAGATCATTTACATGATCATGGGTGACATTTCAGATGGCTGTTTGGATAAACTGAGTTATTGCATGGAAGATGTATGGACCTGCTGATATGAGGAGAATGAAAGTTATAATTGTTGTAAGGATAGGAATTAACCATGAAATTTAGGGTGAGCTGTGAGGTTATTGCCTCCAGTTCTCTGAAGAGAAAGATTAATAAGATTATATATTTAACAGAGTTTTAGAATGATTTTTATTTTTCATGGATTTAAGATTCCCAACCAGCAGGGCTGCCTAGGCTTACATTTAAAATGATTTAAATTTTCCCAAGTTGTATAGTTTGAGGCATAGGCAACAACAAATTATTATTACTTCCTCTTTTTGGTCTGTGGGGTGGCTGGCATTTTAACTCATAATCTCAATTCATGCATTAGTTCTGCTGTCTTAACTGGAACTGCAGATATAACCCACAGCTCTGTATTTAAACTTAGTTCATTGTGTTAGGATCTGGTTACAAGTGTCACATTGCAGAATCTGCAGCACTGAAAGCATACCTTGCTCCTTCTGAGAACAGGAGGGGACTGATGTCACTGTCATTGGCATGAGCATGAAGGGTATTCATGGGTGATGTTCATGAGCTACTGGTGAGTTGTAGGCAATTGGAATCGCTGGGTTAGGCACCACAATGTGTGGTATCCATGATCTTTTCCCTTTTGGTTGAGTCACTCTGCTGCTTTTTGTGTCTCAATGATATGGCTCTAGATCATTGTGAGGGCATCTGCCTCAATAGTCCCAAGAGAGATGCTACAGAAGGGGGCAGGGACATGATAGACATTTACTTTTCACTGCTGGCAGGTGTCCCAGATATACTTCCACAGATCTCTCCCCCACAAGGGGCAGCCCACAATAGTTTATTTTTCCTGTCTTGTTTTTAGCATGTGCAATGCACCCCTGGATAGGGACAGTAATCTTCAGAGTGACTGAACACTAACAGGTTAAGCCTTTCACTTGCAATAGGGTGTGGTGTGCTGCACATCCTTGCTTTTTTAAGGAGCTACATTGTACTTTGGCTTCTTCTCCCAAATGAGACTAAAGCCCAATAGGTATTTATTTAGAATATTGCCTCTGCCACAAACCCCACCCAAAGCCAATATTGGAACTGAATACATTCAATTTACAGGGTAAGTTAAATTTCACCACCCCCTTTACTGCTTAATCTTGTGTTATTGCCCTCTTTACTCTCTTTTTTCTAAAAAGCAGCCTGTTGCTGAGGGCATTTCTTGTTCCCATGCACAAACTTTTCTGATTAACACATACAATATTTTTAATATCTGAGCTAAATGAGGGATGAAATGTTTCCAGTACCCAAACAATATCATAAACTCTATTAATATGAGAAAACATTGTACTTTATCAATTACAGCAGAGAGTACAATTCTTTGTTTTAATCAACTAAACAACATTTAAGAATTTGATAGATATCCAGGACTTTAGCTTGTCCCAATTGTTTGCCCATCCCAAGCTCTTAAGATAAGATAATGCCTCTTTTATTTCTGAAAGAAAAAAAAAAGATTACTGGTTAACATAATATCATCAATAGGGTTACAGCTACAGGTTTTTTCCACACAGCCAGAATCTTTGCTATTAGTCCAGGACAGATGGTTGGGCTGTGCACACAGCCTTGGAGAAGCAATGTAAAATCCACTGTTGGCACTCTCCCATGAAGTTGAATGCAGGCTGGCTTCACTTGCCTAAGGAGATACTAAAGAAGGCCTTAGATACTAAAGAAGTGATTTTTTTTCTTTAACAGTTACTTTGTGTCTGAAATTATAAACAGGAATAAAATTAAGAGAAACTTAATGCTTGCTAAAATATCTGCCATATGGAAAATGGAAGTATTCCAAAGGTTTCTGAATAGTTGCTGATGATATTCAGCATTAAACTAGACAGACAACATTAAACATGACTTTCAAATATTGAGAAATTCCTTCCCTAAGGAGCACTCTGCTTCTTGCTCCCATGACATTAGCAAACAGAATTGTGGATAAAACAAAAAGAATGAGGATGCTAGTGGTTTTATCTCTGTTGCTCATCTCCCAAAGTCTTGAATGCTAAATTATTCGACAGTGATATATTGCCACTGATGTTGGAATTGACATGCTTAATTTGTTTCTCACAATTATAAGAGACAAATCTTTGCACTTTCTTATATGTGTAAATGGAATACCACAAGTGTTCTTTTCTTACCCATAAGCCATTTCAAACACTCAGATGTAATCTAGACTCTCCATAGTTAGTGAGAGAACATTAAAGATCATATTTACCCAATCTTTTCTTCAGCTCTTATGGACAAAGTTATCACATGGCTGGCACATGTTCAGGTACTGGTTGTGACAGTCACAGAACAAATTCACTTCTAGTATATATTTTATTGTAACCCCAAAATCATATTTTCTACTATAGAGCTGTACTGGCTAGGATGGTTCTAATGGGAGTTTCTATCTATATACAGAATAAGGATCAAGACCAAAAAGTTCCACAAACATTCAATGAGATTGAAAAACAATAATATATAAAAAGTAGAAACTTTTAAGTGTAATATTATTTATACTTTCCTTTAGAAAGCACTGCTTTAAATAATATCTGGAATCAATAAAATAATTATATGCAAGTAGTAACTGTCATGTTCCATACTTGTTTTGTATATAAATTCTTTAAGCATGTTTGAATTGTTAACACCCATGAAGCATGGAGTCTGAAAGATTCCAAGTGGGGAAAAATATTGTGGGATAATATTTTAAAAGTTAGAAACATATAAAAATTGATAACAATATGGTTGAGTAGGCATTTTTTTTGAAATTCTGCCACACTGCTAAAATAAATGCATTTATTTTACATGTATCCTAAGTTTAAAATATATATATATATATATATTTATACAAAGAAACATGGCAGTAACTATGTTCTGTACCAGGGAGATAACAATAGATGTGCAAGTCATGTTGTGAAGGCTTCAATATCTGCTGAGAAAATTCATGTGTAAACACATTAATATCATAAAAGAAAATTAAGATCATAAAATGTGATACATACATTGTTTAAAGTTATAACCCATCAGCAAGTACATGAGAATTGAAATTCAATTAAACTTGCAATATAACCTAAAAAGTCATAAAAAGAAAGACTTAACACTTAAAAGTGGATAAATCTATGCTACCATTAGAGAATTAAGTAATGTCGTCCTAACAACAGTATCAATAATTAGCACACAATGAAAGATATTGGAGCATGAATTCTCTACCATCTCAAAATTAAACATTTAAAAGTATATAATATAAATATTTACATAGTTAAATAAATATAATTATCATATTGAATACTTTAAAATATAACTTTTAAGATTTATAATGTCCTCCAGATTCATCCATGTTGCCATATGCTTTATGACTTCATTTCTTCTTACAGCTGCATAATATTCCATCGTGTGAATAGACCACAGTTTGTTTATCCATTCGTCTGTTGATGGACACCTGGGTTGTTTCCAGCTTTTGGCAATGGTGAATAATGTTGCTATGAACATCGGTGTGCAGATGTCTGTTCGTGTCACTGCTCTCAGTTCTTCTGGGTATATACCCAGTAGTGGT
>JAQZBX010089018.1:0-12686 GCA_029593785.1 Cabassous unicinctus
AAAAAATTTTTTTCGACATTTTGCCTTTCATCACCACAATATCTGGTGTCCTGTCTGTACCGTGGCACCTTCCCCCACTCATTCCCCAGTGTCTATTTTTCATTTTGTTTTCAAATAAGTTTTAGGTCACAGCAAAATCACACACAGAATACAGTAGACTCTCATATACTCAACATCCTCCCCCATTCCTCCCCCCCATATTAATATCTTTTTATATGTGGATGGTACCTTTGTTATAACTGATATACAAATAGCGAAACATAGCTATTAAACATGGTCAATGGTTTACATTATGGTTTACATTTTAGACCGTACACTTCTATAAATTTTGATATTTACCATGTCTTGTGTCCATAATGGTAAGATCATGTAGAACATTTCCACTGCCCACTAAATACCCCCTGTTCAATCTATTCTATTCCTCCCTTTCCCTCCCCTCGGGGCCTACAGCGACCCCCTGGCTTCACTCCTTGGATGACAAAAAGTACACATGTACTTTTAAAGCAAGGAAATTAGGAAATGTAACCAGTGCAACATAATCTGGATCATTTTATGGTTAATTAATTATAAGTCATTTTTTAGTTTATCTTTTCCAAGCTACACTTTTTCGTTCTCTTTTATGAAAATGAAAACAAACCTCCCCATAAACAAAAATGGAATACTAGATTTTGAAACATATTTTCTTATCATGGGAAAATCTACTACTGGATCTGAGAATACTGTAAATTGCTCAGTCCATACTTACTGCATAACGGTTAGGCTCCTTTGGTAGGGTGGGAATTCATTGGGCATTAGGGATGGGTATGAGAGTAGGTCTGATAAAGACTGGAGACAAGTTTCTTGTGTTCAAGGGGCTTACAACTGTGCCTGGACTAGAACAATCTGAAAAGCAGAGTTAAAGGGGAAAAGCTGGCAGATAGTTCTTTTAATGAACATTCCACTATACAATATTCTAGTTTTCATCTTTAGAGAAGGGAAAAAGTCCTTCCACCAGCCTACTGAACAAAAGAATTTCCCTGTGATGCTGTATGATAGCCCATCCCCCAATCTCTGGAAGAGTCCAGCTAATTATCAATTCGCTGGAGCAGAGCCCACAGTCCATTTTGTCATACAATGTTTTAAGTGAAACTGCCTCATTATATTGTTCTATTGGTTTGTTAGTAACAAAGCTCTCTTGGGTGTTATTCACATTAGACCTGCTTTATAATAAATTTTATTCTATGTTAAACAAAATTTATTTTCTTAAATTTTATTCTAGGTTATTTGATTATATATTTTTTTCTGGGTTATAAAAACTATTTCAGGATTCATTAAATACCACAGAATAATTAGTCTTACACTTGATAAAACCGCTTCATAGTAGTTCTGAAAAAGGCTTTCAGTAAAAGGGATAAGTTATGTCTACACAGCTGTGAGGCAGGTATATTGTTAGTTTTTGCATTCTAGTATATTAGTGCAGTGCTGCACTTACTTGGGGCTCAATAAATGTTTACTGAACAAAACAAACTATATGTAAATATTTTGGGTCCTAAAATACTGTTGCCATGTGGACAAATGATGGCTGACTAGTTACCCCTGAAGTTAAACTGCATTTCTATAGGAATAATTTTACGCATAATAATAGCAACGATCACATACCAGGCACTTTACAAATAATTCCAGCGGCAACCCTGTAAACTAGACATCTTTCTTGTTTGATAACTTAGGGGCGCTTTGATTAAAAAAAAATTTAACTTGCTGAGGGCCAACCATGCAGGGAGTCGGGGATCTGGGACTAAGCCCAGTCTTTCTGAGCTTTCTGCAGCACTGCATCTGCAGAAAGCAGGATCTGTGGGTGATGTTTCAGGTAATTATTGCTTGAAATTACAGTATGAAATCAAACTCATTCTCTGCCTGGGGAGCATATATCCCTTGATTGGCGTCTTGTGTGGCAAGAGCATCCAAGGTGCCAGACTGAATTTATGGCCATAGTATCATGAGCTTGGGCTTGGGTGGAAGCAGAATTACCTGGTCCTTCAACAGAGAGCACAGAGGGCCCTTCCTTAGCAACAGGGAACTATGGCAATTTCCTAGGAACCCATCTGTGATAAGTGGTATCACTTCCAGGAGGCCCCAGATATGCCTCTAGATCAGGCAGGGGTTCTTAACCTTTTTTGTTCCACTGATCCTTTTGCCAGTCAGGTGAAAACCATGGATCCCTTCTCAGAATTTAGCAGCAGATAGTTTTATGACACTCAAAATCAGCATGTCTTTAAATTAAATTTTAGGATTATTTAAAATTATGTTTTACAACTTTCCCAACCTGATAACCTAACACGGTTCAACATCTGTTCAAATGGTCATTTTCGGCAAACTCGGCAAAATTGAAAAATTCAAGTTTTCCCATGGCGTCATAAAACCATCTCTGCCATCCTTACCAAACTTTTTGCAGGCAGTTATCCACTGCACTCAGAACACGATACATCAAGATAAAAATAATACTAAACCCACACTATACTGTGTATTATTTAATAAATATATCACATCCACACCAGCATGTCCCCACAAGAATAACGTGTTTTTTGAATTGTCAATTCAAGCTTGCGAACCCCCTGAAATCTTTCCACAGACCCTGTGGACCCCTGGTTAAGAACCCCTACTCTAGATAAATGCACAGAAAGCCATCCTTGTGTCTCCTGGCTTGTTCTGTGCTTGGGGGCAAAAAGTGGTGACAGTGGTACAGAAAAGGTATATTACCTTTACTAGCATCACTGAGACTCTCAGATTCAAAGGGATTTCCACTTCTGTCTTTGATTAACTTTTTTTAAAAAATCAGATCGATCCTCTGAACTGTGAACAACTAGAAAAGCAGAGTAAAATATAAAAAGGATCTTTTCAATGGCACCTTGCGAGGATCCTAGGGAGAAGGTGCAGAGAAGTCTGACCATACTTAATGCTATTTTTTCCCTATGACTCATTTGCTAATTTGGAAGTCATTCAGGGGGTTAAGAAGTCATGCAGAAAATGGAAGCTAAGAGGCACAGAAGTGGAGAAGAGCTTTCAGGGATCCCATGATTTTGAGAAAATGAAAAATTAGACTTCAGGCCCAAACAAAGAGGCTCAGGCTTTTAGGTGGGACATTAAAAAGGACTTCATGTACCCTAGGAGAAAGGATGAACCTGAAATAGTCCAGACCTAAAAAAGGCTGAAAGCCAGTGTGAAATCACCTCAGTCCTATGTTAGATTAAGGTGCTCTGCCCCTAGCCTAGCGGCCTAATAGGAGCAAGAGCAAATCCTTTATGGAAGTAGAAAACAACACTCAGAGCCTCCTCCTCACTGTTTCATAAACAAAGAGAGCAGCCCTTTAAGAAACTTCCAGGCATACCAAGAAATAGGAATAGCAGGACGAAACAGAAACAAGATCTACACAAGATTCAAATATTGGAGTTATCAGGCACAGACTTCAGAATTTCACTAGAGAAGTAGAATCTATAAATAAGAATCAAATGAAAATTCCAGAACTGAAAAGTATACTGACACAACATACAACTGGAAATTTAAATGAAAAAAATATTTGTAATAAAATAAAAAACAAGAATTCTTAGAAATAAGTTTAACCAAATATGTGTAAGATTTGTATGCTGAAAATTATGAAGAGAAATTAAAGACCAAAATAAATTAAGAGATATGCCCTGATCATGGATTGGAAAATTCGATATTGTTAGATGCCAATTCTGCCCAAAATGATAGATTTCAATCAAAATTCCAGCAGACTCTTTTAGAAATTGAAAAGCTGACTCTAAAATTTATATTAAAATGGAAAGGACTTAGGGAGTGATGTCATCAACATAGCTATGTAAAACATTCCCTGGAAAAGTCTTCCCACAGAATCAGCTACTAAAGGACAAATCCCACTTGCTGAGAACTCTGGAGGACAAAAGAGACTAGAGAAAGACTCCACAGAGTCTAGAGAAAGAAAAGGAAAAATAATCTCCAAAAAAACCGCTGGTCTGGACACCTCCCCCTCACGTGGTCCCTTGCAGCCTGGGAGTTGCACAGAGGTAGCACAGCCTGGGTTCCTCCTGCCCTAGATGCAAACTATAGAGCCACTCACAGCAGTAAGTAAGAAACCCACGCATATCCAGGTACAGGGCCTCAACTCCACAGAGACACAGGGCATAACAGAAGCCTCTGAGTTGTGCTGCATACAAAAAGGGGAAAAACATGGCAAAACTGTTGGAAAGAGGTATGCACGTGCAATCCAGTTTCTGTTAGCTGGACCATCTAAATGCAAAGCAGACTTTTCTGGATTGACCCCATTTGGATTCCCAGGGTAAGAGACCCAAACAAGGAAGAAACCAAAGGCAGAAAAGCCTCACAGAAAAAAAAAAAGGGATAGGGGGGCAGGGGTACGGGACTGAACTACTGTAGATAGGACAGGTCCTAGATCTAAAAAGTATAAGGAAAGGGGGGCACTGAGTGAGGGAGAGACTTTAAATAAATCATAGAAGCTGAGGATAAAATTTGCACAAACCAAAAAGAAAAGATCCAGATTCTCAAGAGAAGGAACAGAGGAAAGGAAGCTTTCTCCTCGACATAAAACAATTGCACAAAAAAGTGCAATCTTAAAAATTGTACCACATATCCAAGGGAAGAATAAAATGAAGAAGAGCTGAGAATATCAGAAGTTAAACACAGGCTACTCTAAAGGTCCAGAATAAGTTGGACCAAGTGTCAAAGAAAGGCCTTAACACAAAGCCAATCAACAATAAAACCTGAGACTAGAGGGAGAAACTGACATTCAGAGTTAACTCATCAAGTAATTCAGATGCCCAGACATCAGTAAAAACTTACAAGCCATACTAAGAAACAGGAAAACATGGCTTACTCAAGGGAACAAATTAAAACGTCACAGGAGACAAAGAATTTGGAACTAATCAATGAAGCTCAAAGAAATTTCCTAAATCAATTCCAGAAGATGAAGGAAAATATGGATATAGAGCTAAAGGATACTAAGCAGACAATGTGTGAGCATAAAGAGAATTTGAAAGTATAAAAAGAAAAATAACAGAAATTATGGGGATAAAAGGCAAAATAATAGAGATTAAAAATATAGCAGAGGCATACAGCAGCAGATTTGAACAAGCAGAAGAAAGAATAAGCAAACTAGAAAGACAGGAAAATCGAAATCATACAGTCAGAAGAACAGATAAAGAAAAGAAGAGCAAAAAATGAGCAGTATCTCCGGGATTTGAGTGACAGCATGAAATGCACAAACATACACATTATGGGTGTCCCAGAAGGAGAAGAGAAAGGAAGGGGGCAGAAAGAATATTTGAGGAAATAATAGCTGAAAATTTCTCACTTGTAAAAGACATAAAAATACATGTGCAAGAAGCTCAAAGTACTCCAAACAGAATACATCTTAATAGATGTACTCTGAGACACATACTAATCAGAATGTCACATCCAAAGATAAAGAGAGAATTCTGAAAGCAGGAAGAGAAAAGCAATGCATCACACACAAGGAAAGCTCAATAAGACTAAGTGCCTATCTTTCATCAGAAACCACGGAGGTGAGAAGGCAGTGGTATGGTGTATTTAAGGTACTGAAAGAGAAAAACTGCCAGCCAAAAAAATCTTTATTCAGTAAAACTGTCCTTCAAAAATGAGGGAGAACTGAACATATTCATGGATAAACAGAAACTGAAAATTCTTCAAGAAAATACCTGCCCTACAAGAATTACTAAAGGGATTTCTGGAAGTTGAAAGGAAATAACAGGAGAGAATGGCTGGGAGTAGGGTGAAGAAATGAAGATTTTCAGTAAGGGTAACTAAAAATGGTAAATTCGAAATCCAATAGTACTGTGTCCTTAACATACAACTCTTCTCTTTAATTCCTGTAAGAGTCAGAATACAATTGAATGAGAAAAAGGTCTATTTCCAGATAATGGGCATGCAAAATATAGAGTTAAAGTGGGAAAAAACAACATAAAGAAGGGAAACAAAGGGATATGGGGACAGAGAATGTGTATGCTATGAAGCTAAGTTGGTATCTTTTCAAATTAGTAGGTCATAGATGTAGACTGTATAATATAAACCCCAGGGTAATCACAAAGAAAATATTTTAAAAATATACAGAAACAGAAATGAGAAAGGGATCAGTCAGAAACATCATAAAGATCAACTATACAAATAAGATGCTTGCAATAAAGGAAAAGAGAGACAAGGAAAAAAAAAAGATATGACATAAAAACCAAAGAACAAAATGGCTAAAGAACTGCCTTTACAGTAATAATACTGAAAGTTAATGAATTAAACTCCCAAATCAAAAGAAACAGATTAGCAGAATGGATTAAAAAGCATGATCCAACTATATGTTATTATAAGAGACTCACCTTAGACCCAGAGACACAAAAAGGTTGAAAGTGAAAGGATAGAAAAAGATATTCCATACAAATAGTAATAAAAAAGAGCTGGGGTAGCTACACTAATTTCAGACAAAGCAAACTTAATCAAAAGCTGTTATAAGAGACAAAGAAGGACACTATATATTAATAAAGGGTCAGACCACCAAGAAGAAATAACAATCATAAATATTTATGCAGCTAACCAAGGAGCCCCAAATATATGAGGCAAACACTGACAAAACTGAAAGGATAAACTGACATCTTTACAATAATAGTTGGAGACGTCAATACACCACTCTCAGCAATAAATAGAACCTCTAGACAGAAGATCAATAAGGAAACAGACTTGAATAATATACCTGAACTAGACCTTAAATATACAGAACATTACACCCCAAAACAGCAGGATATACATGCTTCTCAAGTGCATCTGGATCATTCTCCAGGATAGACCATATGTTGGGTTACAAAACAAGCCTTGATATATTTAAAAAGATTGAAGTAATACAAAGCATCTTCTCTGACTACAATGCAATGAAATGGAAATCAATAACAGGCAAAGAACTGGAAAAATCCATAAATATGTGAAAGTTAAAAAACATACTTTTAAATAATCAATGGGTCAAAGAAGAAATTGCAAGGGAAGTAAGTAAATATCTTGAGATGAATGAAAACGAAAACACAAAATATCAAAACTTATGGGTTGCAGAGAAGGCAGTGAGGGAAATTTGTAGTCCTAAGCATTTACATTAAAAAAGAAGAGCAAGCTAAAATAAAAGACCTAACTGTGTACCTGGAGGAACTAGGAAAAAACTAAACCCAAAGCAAACAGAAGGAAAGAAATAAAAATTAGAGCAGAAATGAATGAAATTGAGACTATAGAAACAATAGAGAGGATTAACAAAACCAGAAGTTGGTTCTTTGAAAAGGTCAATAAAATTGACAAACTCTTAATTAGACTTAAAAAGAGAAAAAGAAAAAGACACAAATAAATAAAATCAGAAATGAAAGGGGAGACACTACTACTGATCCCACAGAAATAAAAAGGATCATAAGAGGATACTAAGAATAACTGTATGCCAACAAATTAGACAACCTAGATGAAATGCACAAATTCCTAGAATCACACAAGCAACCTACACTGACTACAGAAGAAATAGAAGATCTCAAAAGACCAATTACAAGTAAAGAGATTGAATCAGTCTTCAAAAACTTCCCAAAAAAAGCAAAGCCCAGGACCAGATAGACGGCTTCACAGGTGAATTCTACCAATCATTCCAAGAAGAATATCAATCCTGCTCAAACTCTTCCAAAAATCTGAAAAGAAGGGAACATTTTCTAACTCATTTTATGAAGCCAACATCATCCTAATACCAAAGTCAGATAAAGACACTATAAGAAAAGAAAATTACAGACCAGATTCTCTTCTGAATATACATGCAAAAATCCTCAACAAAATACTTGCAAATCAAATCCAACAGCGTATTAAAAGAATTATACATCATGATCAAGTAAGTTTTATCCCAGGTATGTAAAGGTGGTTCAACACAAGAATATCAATTAATGTAATACACCACATTGACAAAATGAAGGGAAAAAAACAAGTGATTGTCTCAGTTGATGCAGAAAAGGCATTTAACAAAATTCAGTATCGCTTCTTGATAGAAACACCAAGGGAAATAGGAATAGAAGGGAAACTTCTTCAACATGATATATGAAAACTCACTACTAACAAAATACTCAATGGTGAAAGAATGAAAGCTTTTCCTTTAAGATTAGGAACAAAACAAGGATGCCCAGTGCCACCACTATTATTCATCATTGTACTGTAAGTTCTAGCCTGAGCAGTTAGGCAAGAAAAAGAAATAAAAGGCTTCAAAATAAAAAGGAAAAAGTAAAACTTGCACTTCTGATGCTATATATAGATAGTCCTGAAAAATCAGCAACAAAGCTACTAAAGCCAATAAATAATTCAGCAAAGTAGCAGAATGCAAGAGCCACACTCAATAATCAGCAGTGTTTCTATACACTAGTAATGAGCAATCTGAGGAGGAAATCAAGAAAAAAAATTCCATTTCCAAAGCAACTAAATGAATCAAATATCTAGGAATAAATGTAACCAAGGATGTAAAGGACTTGTACAGAGAAAACTACAAAACATTGTTAAAAGAAATTAAAGACCTAAATAAATGGAAGGACATTCTGTGTTCATGAATTAGAAGACTAAATATCGTCAAGAGGTCAATTCTACTCAAAATGATTTACAGATTCAGGGCAATCCCAAACAAAATTCCAAAAGCCTACTTTGCAGAAATGGAAAAGCCAATAATCAAATTTATTTGGAAGGTTGGGGCCCCAAATAGCCAAATATCTTGAAAAAAGAAGAACAAAGTTGGAGGACTCATACTTCCTGACTTTTTAAAAGCTTATTACAAAGCTACAGTGGTCCAAACAGCATGGTGCTAGCACAGGAATAGACATATAGAACTACGGAATTGAATTGAGAGTTCAGACCCTCACAACCACAGCCAATTGATTTTGACAAGGCAGCCAAGTCCACTTAATTGGGAAAGAAAAGGCTCTTCAGCAAATAGTGCTAGGAGAACTGGATATCTATATGCAAAAGAATGAAGGAGGACCCTTATCTCAATCATTTACAAAAATTAACACAAAAAAGCACAAGCAACAGAAGGAAAAATAGATAAATGGGACTTCATCAAAATTAAAAACTTTTGTACATCAAAGGACTTTATCACGAAAGTGAAAAGACAACCTACTCAATGGGAAAATATATTTGGAAACCATATATTCAATAAGGGTTTACTATCCAGAGTATACAAATAAATCCTACAACTGAACAATAAAACAACAAACTAAATCTAATTTTTAAAAATAGGCAAAAGACTTGCATAGACATTTCTCCAAAGAGGATATTCAAACAGCTAAAAAGTACATGAAATGATGCTCAACATCACTAGCTGTTAGGGAAATACAAATGAAAACCACAATGAGATACCATTTCAGACCCACTAGAATGGCTACTATTTAAAAAAAGAAAGAAAAAAAAAAGAACTGAAAATTACAAGTGTTGGAGAGGATGTGGAGAAATTGGAAAACTCATTCATTATTGGTGGGAATGTAAAATGGTGCAGCCTCCACGGAAGACAGTTTGGCAGTTCCTCAGAAATATAGTATAGAATTACCATAAGTAATTCATAGGTATACCATATATATTCTATACATAAGTATAGTATGTACCATAAGTATAGAATTACCATATGACCTGGCAATCCCTCTGCTAGGTATATACCCCAAAGAATTGAAATTAGTGACTCAAACAGATATTTGCAGATGATGTTCATAGCAGCATTATTCACAATTGCCAAAAGATGGAAGCAACCCAAGGATCCATCAACCAATGAATGCATAAACAAAATGTGATATATACACATACAATGAAATATTATTCAGCCGTGAAATGGAATGAAGTCCTGATACATGTGACAACACGGATGAATCCTGAAGTCATTATGCTAAGTGAAATAAGCCAGACACAAAAGGACAAATATTGTATAATCTCATTGATATGCAATAATTAGAATAAGCAAACTCAAAGAGTTAGAATCTAGAATATAGGTTAACAGGGGCTGGGTTGGGGTTAGGGAATGGGGAGGTAAGGCTTATTTTGTACATAATTTCTATTTAGGTTGATTGTGAAGTTTTGAAAATGGATGGTGGTAATGGTAGCGCCATATTGTGAGTGTAATTAACAGCACTGAATTATATATGTGAATGCGGCTAATAGAGGAAATTTGGGGTCCTATACATGTTACTAGAATAAAAATTAATATATAAAACATACTACATAAAATGTACCACACTAATGCAAGGTGTTAAAAACAGGGTGGTATATGGGAAAAAAGTACACCTAATGTAAACCAGGGGCTATAGTTAGTAGTACAATTTTAATATTCTTTCATCACTTGTATCAAAGGTACTACACTAATGCAAAGTGTCAACAATTGGGGGCAGGTATATGGAAATGACTGCTGAATGGGTTCAGAGTTTCTGTTTGAGGTTATGAAAAACTATGGAAATAGATACAGGTGATGGTTGCGCAACATTGTGAATGTTTAATACCACTAAATTGTACACTTAACAAAGGTTAAAATTGCAAATTTCATGCTATATACACCTTACTATAATAAAATAGTTTGTTTCTTTTTTAATGTAAAGAACTTAGAATGGCAAAACGAATTTTTAAGAAGAAAGTTAGATGTGTTTCACTAACTGATTTCAAGACTTATAATAACCCTATGGTAATCAACAGTGTGTCACTGGCATAAACACAGAAATGTATTTTTGAATGGAACAGAATAAAGATCCAATAAAATGCTCAACTGATTCTTAACAAACATATCAACGTAATTTAATGGAGGAAAGGAAAACCTTTTCAACAAATGCTGCTGAAATAACTGGAGGTCCATGTAAAAAAACAAGACGACCAGCCCCTGTTTTGTTATACCATGCAGAAAAATTAACTTTAAACAGATCATAGGCCTAAATGCAATATATAACAAATATTAAAAAGATAATAGGATGGTTTTATGCGCAAATTTATGCTAATGACTTTGAATATTTGGATAATATGTACAAATTCTTAGGAAAAAACAACTTATAAAAATTGCTCTTCAAGACACACCATTAAGAAAAGGAAAAGACAGGACACAAACTGGGAGAAAAATATTTACAACACTTATATCTGACCAAAAACTCATGTACATAACATATAAATAAATCCTACAAATCAGTTATATGAAGACCAAAAACTCCATTTTAAAAATGGGCAGAAGTTTTGAACAGAAACTTCACAAACACAAAAGGAGATATACAGAAGGGCCAATGTGCCCTTAATGATGTTAAAAAATTGCTCATTATTATAAGTTAGGAAAATGCAAATTAAAAGCACAATGACATAATACCACATAGCCACTCGATGGTTAAAATTAAAGACTGACAATACTAAGTGTTCACATTTGATAGAAAAGAGTCATCCTTATAAACAAGAGTTCAGATGCAGGTAGGAAATTCGTTGGTGAGAATTCTTGACTTATGCCCATATGTTTTCTCAATAAAGTATGGTTTAGGAGGAACTTGGTAATTTGAGGAGGATAGAAAAAGAACTAAAGATTCAGTTTAGAGGAGGAGAGCAAAGTAACTAAAGAAAAGGACGGCTGGACAATGCAGAGAGCCCATATAGATTTGAGATCATGTTAGTTCCCCCAGTCGTTAATCCATGAGTTCATCCATGTTCTGGGTTTTGCCAGCAAATGTTAGAAACCAGGGACAAGAGTTGAGGATATTTGCAGGGGAGTGATTTAAATGCCCCTCAACATTTGTGATTATGTGTGTGTGTGTGTAAGCTTTCTTTAAACTGTGAAAAGCTATGTTAGTGCAAGTTACTGGTATAATGGTGATGAAATGAAGCAGTCCCTCAATTTAAGGATGGTTGTATATGAGGCACAGGGAAGATGGGACTGTACAGAAAATTTTAAATATGCAATGGAATGAGGTGTGGGGCAAAGTTGAAGTATCTAATGACGAAATAAACTAGAACCTTTAATCCACACAGTTTGAGGTCTAAAAACTATTTTTCCCTCCCTCTTTCCAGACCTATTACACCTTTAGTTTTGACTTTCTCTTTCACATGTTTTCTATTATCTTCTCTGCTCTGGTTTCTTTTTCTTTCCTTTTGGACTTCTTGCCTCCTTCTCACCCTATTTCTGGTCAGTCTTCTGATGCTGTGATACCGACCACATTTTTTTCTTGGCTTTTCATATGAAATATGTCATAGCACTCCTGAAGCCACAGTGGCTTTCTTTACGTCTACTACCAAGGCTAACAAAAAGTTTTACAAAAACACTAAACACCCTAAATTAGCTACTCTGAAAAATCTAACTTTCTTGTATTCCTCAGTCCACACCTTTGTATCTCAGGATATCTGCTTAAAGTCCGTATTCCTTTCATTCTGGTATTCAGGAGTATTAAATTTTTCTCTATGCCGCAGACTGGAAAGCACTCTGAAATTAACTTTAAGTGAAATACAGAGTTTACCAAGGCTCAGGCAATTTCCTGGGAGAACTGAGCACCTTACAGCTGACAGCATTACGACCACAGTCTAAAATTAAAACAGGGTGGACACAGGTTCACATAGATTTTATTTTGGCAACATACTTGGTTATTTCCCTGCCACATATAAAAACAAAACAAAGCCAGTGCCACCATTACTAGTTGCTA
>JAQZBX010089019.1:0-12686 GCA_029593785.1 Cabassous unicinctus
AAAATAAATAAAGAGAAATGGTGGGGTGGGCATGGAGGTGATGGCTAACCCTACCCCTACATATATTAAAATCTACTATAAAATCATAATAATTAAAAAATGTTAGGACAGGAAAAGGCAGATAGATCAATGATATTACATAGTTTAGAAAGAGAGCCAAATATCCAGGAGCATTTTGTATGTCATTTCATGTTCATGGGAAAAAAGAGATTATTCTGTTTGTGATGTTGATACAACAGGCTATTTAGGAAAAAAAAAAAGCTGGATCCCTACTTCGTTTCTTACACCAAAATATACTCAGATGGAGCCAATATATTAAATATAAAAAATAAATAATTAAAATAGAAGATATAGATGAATATATTTTGCTTGTTGTTTGTTTTTTTGTTTTTTTCAGGAGGTACCAGGAACCAAACCTGGGACCTCCCATGTGGGAGGTGGACACTCAACTGCTTGAGCCACATCTGCTCCCTATATAATTTTGAAATAGGGAAGAATTTTTAAGCATGACAGGAGTTCAAGATCTGTAAAGATAAGTATTGATGAATTTGCCTACATGTTTCTATAGAATCCCAAACTTCAAGTCAAAGTTAAAAGAAGAATCAGGAGAAATATTTGTAATTAAATGACTGTAAAAGGAATAATATTTCTAACACACAAAGCTTCCTCTCAAATCAGTAAAAGAAAAACAACCCAGCAGAAAACTAAGCAAATCATGTGAATGATGAAATAACAAGAATAAGTATAATGGGAACACAATGAATTAATAAAAAGATATAAAATTCCTTTACATGATAAATAACACAAATAAAGAAGCAGCAAAATATTTTAGGTCTATTAGTTTGGTAGATATTAAAATTTGCTTATGCTCAATTTATCAAAGGTATGGGAAAACAGATGTTTTCATAAATTCTGGGCGGGAGAGAAAATTTTAAGTGGAAAATTGGCTTTAGTTAGTTAAATTAGTATAGTTTTTTGTTTTTAATTATTTTATTTACATATAGTTCACAAACCTTATAATCACACATTTTAAGTGTACAATTCAATATTTTTTAGTATTTTTTGCTCATTGTCTGCTAGTTGTTTTTGCTTGTTGTCTGCTCATTGTTTTTCTTTAGAAGACACCTGGAACCAAACCTAGGACCCACATGGAAGGCAGGCGCTCAACTGTTTGAGCCACATCTGATCCCAAAATTAGTAGTTTTTGATCTAAGTATTCCACATCCAGGAACTTATCCTACAGAAGTAGTTTTAAAAGGGAACAAAGATAAAAGTACAAAGACAAAAGTGCAAGGAACTACAGTAGTGTTTCAGAAAAGTGGGAAATAACCCAAGTTTCCAACAATTGGGGAAATAAATCACTATCAACAATTTTGAAGTAAGCCATATAGCATTCACATAATGATAAATCATACAGGTATTAAAATGGTAAGCTAAGTCTACATGGAATGATGTCCAAAATGGAAGTAAGTAGAAAAAGGCAAATTTCAGGAAAGAATACTTAGTATGATCTTATTTATATATATATATATAAAAACCCAGTCTGTGCATATGTTTGTATGTATAGATTAGAATATTCACAGAAAAAACACTAGATGAATATACACCAAAACTGTTCACAGGGGATAGCTCTGAAGAAGGGTTTATGGGAAGGTTTCCACTTTGCATTTAAAATTATTTTTGCAATGAACAAATATTGCTTTTGTCATCAGAAAAGAACGAGTGAGTAAGAAAGCGAGAAATGGATTGAAAATACAGAGGTTAAAAAAGAACCAGCAAAAAAATACCAATAAAAAAAATGATAAAACAAAACAAAATAGAGCCTGCATGTGGTTAGGAGCTGGCAGCCCCTTAGACCAGGTCGTCGCCCGTCTGGGCCCAAATCTCTTCATGTATGTAATGAGGAGTTTGCATTAGCTTCCAGGGCCCCTTCCTTCTCTGACCCTAAGGTTTTTTTCTAAAGCTATTTTAAAGGAGGAACAGAAATTAGGAGAGAGGGTACAAATATTCCTCCAGCCAGAATTTCTTTGAGCCCAGAACAAACAGGCCGCATGTTACTTGATCATTCCTTCCCAGGTGACAGATGAACCCGTCGGTTGGCTGAGAGGCCGGGAGTCTCTGCATGAAAGGCTCCATGGGAGAACAGGGACAATTACTGGCCTTGGGGAATCAGAAGGCAAAACGCAGAGATTGGGCCACTTAGGCCATTAGGCTCCACGCGCTGCGTGCACAGCTTTTCATCCTTCTCTTAGCAGCTCTCCGCTGATTTACCTGCTTTCCTATTTCTGACTCATTCCTTTGTTCTTCCCTTTGGCTGATGGTAATCAAAACTTTTGCCTATATCCTAAATGGTGTGCCAAGTTTAGACTGGGCCTGGGACCGCCCGCAGGCCTCTGCGTCTCCTCTCCACTTGTCTGGCCCAGTTTGGGATGTGCTCCTCACATCTGGGGTGGTGCCTTCCTCGACGCCTGCCCTCAGTGTTTCTGGACCATGCAGTGAGACATGGCAGCCCAACTGTCCCAAGGGCATCTTGTTGTCTCACCAGAGCCTTCTCCCGCCTTTCTGTACCCTGAGGGCCACGTACAGTGCATCGGATCATAAATATTGTATAAGGAAACGATTAGTCCTGCTGCTGCTGAATACCTGCCGCTCTCCAGATTATGGCAAAGTGGGGCTTTATCCTGCTTCTCAGTCTTGATCCACAGGCAGACTATAGAATGAGACTGAAATTCCTGTCCTTTCCCACTGCGTGAAGGCTCCTCAAAGCTCGGAAACCTTCCAGGTGCACAAGTCACTGCTAAATTCGGAGTTGTACTGTGGAACGGAGAGCTGGGGATTTTGCCATGGATGGACGAGAATGTTTTCTGAGCATTTCAATGGAAAAATGACTGCCTGTGCTGTCGATAGATGTGTAGTCCAAGCATCAGCTAGGGGCCTTCCCACTCTTTGAAAGCTATGTGAAATTGTCTGGAAGGTCCCTTTTCCATAATTCTGAAAGTCCAAAGCCCCCCTTGGAGTCTCCTGATTCCTGGAGTGGGGCAGGGGACTAATGTCCGGTCTCTTGGGCTCCTTTATCTTGTCAGCCTCCTTGGCTTATACCATGCTGAGCCAATGATTTCCCCCAGAAAAAAATCACCCGCAGTCAGGCATGTAAGAGCACTGCTCAGGGCTGAGCTCCCTGGCTCCCCTCCTGCTCCTCACCATCTCCCTCTCCGATTGCTCCAGGAGTTCCAAAATCTCATTTAACTTTTCAAGTGCACCCTTCCCTTTTCTCTTCTGGTAGCCTGGACATTAGCCTTGTTGATGGAGGGTGGGGAGCAGACAGAGGGAGGTGGTGATGGAGGCAGTTGGGTTTCACCTTCCACTTCCAGCTCCAAAGAAGATATATATATATATTTTTTGGACAAGACATCTTCTTTCCTCAAAGGTCATCTAGATTTTTGGGAAACACACTTTTATCCATCTCTTTACATGTAAATAAATACTCCATTCTCAATTCGACTTAGGTCTTCGAATTATTGCTCTCAGCTGGAAGTTCTCAAGATTTGATCCGCTTTACAGCAAGTTTTTATTGAACATCTCCTAGGTGACTAGAGCTGGGTTAAGCATTTAATTAAGGTGGTTAAAATTGATTTGGGAAGCAAGGAGATTTCACCAATTATTGTATTCAGTTGCCACAAGCCCAGGAAGTGGGTACAACTGTTATGCCTATTTTATGGATGAGAAAACTGTGGCTCAGAGAGACTAAGTAACTTGTTCAAGATTACACACTGGTGGAGGCAGAATTCAATTCCAGGACCGACCCTAGGGCTACTGATCTTTCCATTACCCCAATGCTGATTCCCACAGAAAGACTCCTTCCTTCCCTGCAACAGTCAGTGTGGATGGGCCTAGAAGAAAAAGAGGAGGCGCTGGCTACACGTAGGAACAGAGACATGTGGATGATGGTTTGGGGAGGAAGTGTTATTTGCAGTGAGCCTCAAATAACAAAGGACTGACATTTCTACTTTCAAAGAACTTTCCTGCAGACATGATTCCACCTTCATGCCATTCTGAGGAGACAGGGTAAGAATGGCCAGGAATTGCAAGCCCCCTTAATGGGGGGTATAATGGCAATGGGACAAGTGTGTCTCCAAGAGTCTGTGACTTATGAAGGTTATTTAAGTCTTAAGAGAGGAGATCTGACCTCCTACACAGTGTCCTGATCACAGGGAAGGTGCAGAATGCATGCTGATTCTCACAATAATTAGAACTGGACTCAAGCATTAGGATATTTTCAAAGATGATACAGAAGACGGTGGTGAATGAATTTAATAACGGTGGAAATAATAACAATAGCTGTTCAATTACCATCTATTGAGAGCGTATGGGTGGCAAACACTGTAACTAACCTCTTTATCTTATCTCATTAGTATCTAAAACGATACTAATCGTTTTAGGTACAGTTACTGCCTCCATACAGATGCTGACATTGAAGTTTAAAAGGGGAGTAACTAGTTGAGAGTCACAGAGCTCTTAAGAAACAGTCTCATTACAATCCATGAGTTCCTCCTCTCCCAAAGATCGCTGTTTAACCTTGCGAGGCAGGCCACCAAGAAATCAAACACTCAAAGGAAATTCAAGAAAGCGGAGCAGATTCCACGGGGGAGCAGAAGGTGCAGGGGGAAAAAAGAAGAGCCATGTTTGGGTGGGGTGTGAATAAACTACTTCTCAGATGACTCATCTTCCCAGTTAAATCCAGGAGAAACTGAAATTATTTAGAATTGAAAAGTGAACCTTCTGTCATCTCCTGGACTCATGAAGGTAAGTCGTGGGCACCCGGGAAGGTGGAGGGGTAAGGGATGTTTAACTCACAAATTCTTCCTTGATCTGCAAATGGGCAATGCCAGAAACAAAATAGAAGGGATAGGGCAAAGGGGTAGATCTTCACAGGATAGAGAAAAAGAAAATAAATAGGGATCAGAAGATAAGATTCAGCCAGGCAATAAAAGGGGCGCAACAGCTCCCTTTTTCATCACCATGCCTCCCCACGTATCTGGCAAAGATGAGGCGATCCGTGTAAAATGAGACCCCCAAGGTGGCCGCGAGCGGGTGGCAAGGCTGAGGCAGCTCAGGCTCTGCCCCCCACGAGCTGCCTGGATTCCTTGTGTATGTCTCATCGTGGTCTGGCCGCTCTGGGCTGCCCATCCAGACAGCTAAATTTTCCGCTGGGTCAACAAAAAGGGCAACTCACTCAAGAGAGCTAATTCCTCTGTCTACCCTCTTTCCTTGCAGGCTGGGACCAGATGTTCCCCCCCCCCCCCAATTTTAAAAATGTCACTGGGCCTCGATGGATCATTATGAAACATGTCCCCATTATTCCCAGAGGCACGTGCTCAGGCCGAGGAGAGCTCATAGAAGGATCTGCCTGGCATGGCAGCAATCACACAGATGGACGGGCGGACGGGCAAGCCCTCACTCTCCCCTCCCACCTTGTCCTAATGCACTGCTTCTGGCAGGAGGGGATAGGTAAGGTTGCTGAAAATTTGAATGATCAGGATGAGGCTTTCCAAACCATAACGAAGCAGGATGCAAGGAGAGAGGATGAAAAACACTAGCATGTAGAGACTTGCATTTGGCAGGAGGATCCCAGCCTTGTGTGGCAGAGGCTGCTGAAGTGCAGAAATGGAGCGAGGCTGGTCCACCTGCTCTGTGGTCTTGCTGCTTTGGTGGAGGACAACATGACCTCAGGAGAGAGTCCTCACCCCACATGGCAGATGCACTGTTACGATGCATGTGCATTTCGTTCCAGCCTCTTCTGATGCAGTTCCTTTTACTGCAGGACCGTTAAAAAGAGCAACCTGGTAAGACCAGCATATGAAGACTGGGTTTGTTAGTCTTGCTTTTAGTTTTAGTCTAAATGCTGTTGCTGGATCGACCCTCTATCAAGCACAGGAGTTCTTAATGGTGTCTGGGAACTCCTGAAAAAAACAAAGTGGTCATTTGATGTGCATATGGGTGTTTTCTGTACAGATGCTTCATAGCTGCCATTGATTCTCAAAGAGGTCCATGTACCAAAAAAGGATAAGAACCATTGATTTATAGAAAATCTCTTTTTTGATCAGGAACTGGGTTGCATGCATGTTCTAAAGAACATGAATAAGCTGTCAGAAGTCTGGGCTTCCTTTCCCGAGTGAACAATAAAAATGAATAGAACCTGGGGTTGGTGATGATGAATGGGCTCTCACATCCTGATGGTTGGAGGAGCCATGCTTTCTGGAGGGCACTTGGGTAATGCCATTCAAAGGCCTGACAATGTTATGTGTCTTGGTACCCTGAAATTGCAATTCTAGGAATTTATCTTAGTGGTAAAGGGTGCTGGCTCTAGTATTAGACTGCCTGAAATTCAATTCAGCATTTCCCTTGCTTGGTACATAATTTCTGTTTTAAGAGAAAAGTTTTGGTAATGGATGGTGGTGATGGTGGCACAACTGTGAACGTAATTAACAGCACTGAATTACATATTTCAATGTGGTTAAAAGGGGAAATTTTAACATATATACAATTTAGGTTGTATATATGTTACTAGAATTTTAAAAAACCCATAGCACTATACCACACAAACAGTGAACCCTAATGTAAACTATGGACTATAGTAAAAAGTACAGTCAAAATAATATTGTTTTAAAACAAATGTACCGCACCCAATGCAAAGTGTTAATAACAGGGAAGACTGTGCTGTGAGGGAGAGTATATGGGAACTCTATATTTCCTGCATGATTTTTCTGTAAACCTATAACTTCTCTAATAAAAAGAATTATTAGAAAAAAAAAACCAAGAAATGTCAACATTTCCAATTTTAATCTATGTCACTGTGACAAGTCACTTAACCTCTCTGGGTCTCAGTTTCCTCACCTGTAAAATAGAGATAATATTATTTATCTATAGGATTCTTGAGAGGATTAAATGAGATAATGCAAGTAAAACACTTAGCATAGTGCCTGAGATCCCGTAAGTACTTAGTAAATATTAGTGCTTATTATTTAGATACAAGGATTTTATTGCAGTATTATTTATCATAACTAAAAATTGGAAACATCCCAAAACATCCAATAAAAGTGATTGGTTTAATGATCCATACAACTTGACCATTAAAGATTAAGTTAATGAATATGATAGGAAAAATGTTCATAATATATCAAACAGCAAAGGGCAAGTTACAAATGTATGTATGATCATTTCCTAGAAAAATGACTGGACAAATTGCATTAAACACTCCAGTGGTTATGTTTGAGAGGTGCCTTTTTTTTTTTTTTTTTGGAGGAACAAGGGATTGAACCCAGGACCTTGTACATGGGAAGCAGGCGCTCAACAATGGAGCTACATCCGCTCCCCAATGAGTGCTGGTTTCTTTGTTTGTTTGTTTTGTTTTTAGGAGGTACCAGGGATCGAACCCAGGACCTTGTACATGGGAAGCAGGCGCTCAACCACTTGAGCTACATCTGCTCCCCAAGTGAGGTGGCTTTTTATTGTCTTTGCTTTGTTTTTCTGTATCTTCTAAATTTTCTACAATGAGCATGCATAGCTTCTTGCAATAGGACAAAACTAACACAATACAGTGTCTTTTTTTAAAAAAAAAAGATGATTTGTTTTAGGTGAAATACACTTGGTGACCTTGACTTATTTCTCTGAAAGTTCCTTTCTTTATGTCTAAAATGAGATTTGTACCTTCTTCCTTTATTGAGATTCTGGGATATTCAAACGAAATTGTTAGGGTGAAAGGATGTTTTAAAGAGTGATATCTAGTACATGTGGAAATTCGGGGGTTCTTAAGCCAAGGAGAGTTCACAAAATACCCTGTGTTGTAATAGAGGAAGACTCGGGCCCTAGGCTAAAGGCCTGTTAAGATGAACTCCTGGAAACTTGGTACGGCTTGAGGATGAAAAGTACAGTGACTTTCAGCTGAGAAAATTGGTCTGCAGTCAGGATCCCAAGTTAAATCTCTGTGAAACCGCTGGGCCAGTGTGGCCGTGCTTACTAATTAGGGAGTAGCAATGTAATTGATCAAATCAATTCCCTTTATGACGCAAAGCCAAAGAACCCAGGGACAGCTTGAACTTGGAAGAGCTTCCAGAAAGCTGGAGAACATGAATCGCTTCCCCAGAGATGCTAACATGGTTAATCTAGATTGTTTTGCTAATTGCTGGCTCCTTTCTCAGTAACGGATAATATGGTGACGCAGTGTAGCTCCCGTGTTTCTCACGTGGCTGGGCTCTAGGATGGACGATTTAAAATGTGCTCATTCATTTCTTTCCTGGAATTACAGCTAGCACTAAACTTCATCAGACTTAAAGAACCCTTGCTTTCTGGAAAGGAGCAAAGTTACACAGTTTCTCCATTTCATTTATAAATAGCTTGATTTTTAATTTGAAAGCCAGGGCATTAAAAAAGAATGTAAAAGGGAATCCTTTAGAAGAAATGGGGCTTATTACAGCAACCAAGTGTTGAGACAAATATTCTCAATCTATTTAGTGCAGATCAAAGGAAGAAAAGCACAAGAGAGGCTGCTTTGGCTGAGTGAAGTGAGCATGCGATTTGGATTCAGACAGAGCTGGTTCTAAGCCAAACTCTGCCACTTATGAGCCCTGAGAACATGGACCAATTATCTTGCTTTTCTGAGCCCTGGTTTTCTTATTTGTTCAATGGAGGGAATTATACCATCCTCAAAGGGTTTTGAAGATTAAATAAGATAACATATTCAAACACCTAGCTCAGTGCCGGGGACATAATAAGGGCTCGGTCAATGCTAAGTCTCTGCCAAAGTACCTTGTTCCCTGAACAAAGCCCTGAAATCATGCCTTTGTTCTATTTTACAAACCTGTGTATCCTAGTCCTGCTTTCTATGCCACTGGATTCCCAGACTGTTCTTTCAGACAAGGCTTTCCAGAATTGGGGCCACATACATATGTGAACTCTGATTTTTAAGAGGGGGTCATTCAAGCATCTGAGCACCGCCCTCCCGCATGGGAGCTCCCAGGTTTGGTTCCCGGTGCCTCCTGAAAAAACAAAACAAACAGCAAGCAAAAACAAATGAAAAAACCAACTCAGGGGAGCTGATGTGGCATAGTAGTAGAGCGCCGGCTTCCCACATACAAGGTCCTGGGTTCAATCCTTAGCTCCTGATAACTCAAAAAAAGGGAGGGGGTGGCGCATAATGAATCTGGGAGAAGGACTTTATGTCAAGTTTGAAAAAAAAAATTCAATATTACACTATCATTTTTATGTGAAAACCATATTGTTTTCATATATACAACAGAATACAAAATTCAACTGAATCTTCTTGGCTAGTGGTGTAAGAAGACCTCTGATCGCAGAGGGCACTCTAGTTTGCTAGACTGCCGAAATGCTGATACTGTGAAATGGATTGGCTTTTAACAATGGGAATTAATTAACTTACAAGCTTACAGTTTTGAAGCTGAGAAAAACGTCCAAATCAAGGCATCATCAGGTGATGCTTTCTCCTCGAAGACTGGGTACCGGTGATCCTAGACTCCCCTGTCATACGTCAAGGCACGTGGCAGCATCTGCTAGTCTCTCCCTTCTCTTCTCGGTTTCCTTGCTTTCAGTTTCTTGCTCCGATGGTTTTCTCTTTCTTTGTCTAAACTTCATTCTCTTATAAAGAATCCCAGTAAGAGGATTAAGACTCACCCTGGGCCACATCTTAACTGAAAGTAACCTAATTACAAGGTGCTAACTTACAATAGGTTTACAACCACAGGAATGGATTAGCTTTAAGAATGTGATTTTCTGGGGTCCATACAGCTTCAAACCATTACAGAAGGCATGGCACTTTCAGTTTAGAAAAAGGGGTCATGGGTTAAGCAAAACTGAGAAAACTGATTTATAGAACGCCATTCTGGTAAAACATGACAGACACTTTATTTATTTATTTATTTATTTATTTAAAGATTTATTTATTTACTTGATCCATTTTAAACCCCCCCTTCCCCATTTTGCTGTTTTGTGTCCATTCGCTGGGCAATTCTCTGTGTCTGTTTCATCTCTTCTCCTCCTCCTCCTCCAGTCTTCACCAGGATTCAATCCTGGAGACCTCCGATGTAGGAGAGAGGTGTTCTGCCATCTGCGCCACCTCGGCTCCTGGTTTTTGGAGCTTTCGGAGCATCTCGTCTTGTCTCTCTCCTTTTATGTCATCATCTTGCTCCTGGCTCCCGGGGCCTGGCGGCTCACCAGCACACACAGCCTAGCAGCCCATGTGCCTTCTATATATATATTTTTATTTTACCGGGAGGTCCCGGGGATCAAACCCAGGTCCCTCCATATGGCAGATGGACGCCCAACCATTTGAGCCACATCCGCCCCTTGACAGACACTTTAAATGCCAGAGACTGACTGGAAGGAAGCTGGAGGGAGACTTTGGGAGTATTGAAAATCTTTTCTTTCTTGTTCTGAGTGCTGGTTAAAGGGAAGCGTTCACTCTGTGAAAACGGGTCAAACCATACCCTTATGATTGGTATACTTTTCCAAATTTATGTCACACTTCAATAAAACATTTACTTAAAAATAAATAACACAGATTTTGCACCCATGGAGCAAGAGGCAGGTCAAGGCCTTCAGGTGTCTTATATCAATTTACTCAGGAAAATGGGGAATTCTCATAAATTCTGGATTCCTGGATCATCTAGGTTTTTATATTAAGAACAGAGCATACTCCCAAGCCACCATCATCTGTCTCCTGGACAACTGCTACAGCCTCCCAACTGGCCTCCCTGCCTCCACTCTTGAGCCTCTTCAATCCATTCTCTACTTGTCAGCAGAGGTCTTTAAAAATGTAAATTGGATTATGTCATTTCTCTTCCGGAAACCCTCTCGTGACTTCCTAATGCTCTTAAAGAGAAAACGCTAGACTCCCTACCATGAACTACAAGGCCTTACAAGATCTCCACGCTGCCCTCCTACCCAACCATCATCTCTGACCTCTCTCTTCCCTTTCTCCACTCCACCACTTTGCCTGCTATTTCCCTCCCTCAACCATGCTAAGTGCATTTGCACCTCAGTGCCTTTGCGTTCACTGTTCTGGGTGCCTGAAATGCTGTCCCTGTCCCATGGCTAGCTCTATCTAATCACTATGGCCTTGAAGAGCCCATCTTTCCCATCCTTCTCATGCTGTTTTTCGATTGTTACCCCCTCCACTCTTTCTAGCATACCACCCCATTTTATTTCCTCTATAGTACTTACAGTTACCTGATATCCTATTGCTTGTTTATGTATGTACTAATTGTCCATGTCTGCCCTCCCCAAGACTGTAAGCTTCTTGAAGGGGGTGGGAGGCTTTGCTTGTCCTGTGTGCTGTTGTATCTATACTATCTAGAAGAGTGCCTGGCACATAGTAGGTACTTAATTGATATCCAGCTGTGTGATATTTATAAGGCTCTCAACCTCTGAACTTCGAATTCCATATCTGCAAAATCAAGCTACTAATAAGCCTCCCTACCCCAGGGTTGTTATTAAGATTAAAGGGCATAATGTATGTGAGGCACCTAGCACCACGCTTGGCACGGGGTACAAATGGTGCCTGTGCTCTCCGGGCGCTAATTGCAAGGCTTTGCTAATCTTGTGCTCACCAGGGGCCTTCTGATTCATTTATCATGAGCAAGGAATCATCTTTTATTAGGGACACTTTGACAAAATGTCTAGAGACCAGGTTTCCCTGCACTATTCTGATGTTTCCTTGGCTAAGTGTTAGCCATTCTCTGAGTGTTGTACAATAATTAACTGATTAACAGAGACCTTGTGCTACTTTGGATCATTCTTCAAAAGACACGGCAGATGGAATTTGCCTCTAGCAGAACAAGCAGTATGCAGGACACTGCACGTAATAAACGAAAACACAGGCAGCACTACACTCGGCCAAGAGACGGCGGCCAGGGCTCTCCGCCGTAATAAATGAGGCCATTTGTTCCCGGGGTATCCTGAGTAAATTGGTGTCTTTAAAGGGATTTTGTTTAAAAAAACATGATTGAAAGGTTCAGAAAAGAACAGGACCTATTTGCTTTAAGAATATGCATTCTCAGGGGTAAAAGTGATCTCCAGTAAGATGCCATGTAAATAAGCTGGCAAATCTTCTTGGGGAAAGAGGCTTATCATATGGCAAAGAACTATTGCTTTGAAAGGAAATGAGAATCCAGAAAAATAAAAATTATTGGGGTTGGGGAAGAGGGAATGAATGAGAATGAGAGCCAATTGTGGTAGCCAGTACCTGGTTAATGACACACTGATGGAAGAAAATCATCACAGAATTTTAGACACAAGGGGAGGAAGTGCTCCATTGTGTCTTTTAATTTCATCTTTTTTTCCCCTTATGATTTGGAGAGGAACAGATTGGAAAAAAAACCTGGGGAAAAACCAAGTGAAAAACTAACCCCTTTTTCTCCCCCACCCCTGGAAAAAAATCTCCTTAAGTAGGCTGTGCGCAAGTCGTTGCTTCTCAGACTCAGGCTACAGGAGCCTATTTGTTCAGTGCTTTCTGAGTCTAAGAGTATTTTGAGGCGCTATCTAGGTGCATCTGTTTAGTGAGAGGTGATAACAGGTGACAGAGAGCAGAAGTCATTCCCCTAACAGCTTTTAATCAGGTTGGAGATAGGGAGTTAAAGGATACGCAGGTCTCAGGCTCCTTTTTTTTTTTTTTT
>JAQZBX010089020.1:0-12683 GCA_029593785.1 Cabassous unicinctus
TAAAAAAAAAAAAAAAAAGTCCTAAATATGCTCAAAGAGCTAAATGAAAACATGGAAAAAGAACTAAAAGTAATCAAGAAAATTTGATGGATGAAACTAAAAATAATATCAATAGGGAGATCAAAATTATGAAAAGGAAACGAACAGAGATGAAGTCCACAGTAATAGAAATTAAAAATTCACTGGATGGGCTCAACAGCAGATTAGAGATGGTAGAAGAAAGAATCAGAGAATTTGATGATAAGACAATTATAATCATTCAGTCTAGAGAGCAGAAAAATGAAAGAATGAAGAAAAGTGAATAGAGTTTGAGAAACCTGTGGGATACCACAAAGCATATCAATATATGCATTGTGGGAATCCCAGGAGAAGATAGAAGGCGGCAAAGGAAATATTAAAAAAATAATAATGGCTGAAAACTTACTAAATGTAATGAAAGGCATGACTTTAGGCATCCAAGATGATCAACAAAATCTAAGCAAGATAAGACCCAACAAACCTATGCCATGGCATAGTATAATCAAGTTACAAATGCCAAAGAGAAAATTCTGAAAGCCACAAGGGAAAAGCAATATGTCACATGCAAGGGCCCATCAATAAGATTAAGTATCAATGTCTCATCAGAAATCATGGAGGCAAGACAACAGTGGGATGACATATTTAAAGTGCTGAAAGCAAAAAAAAAAAAATCTATATATGCAAGAATTCTATATATGGCAAATCTGTCTTTCAAAAATGATTTCTCAGAAAATGTGCATGGCAAAGTATTCAAGGAACATGATGTGTACAGCCTATACTCAAGTGTGTTAAAATGAATTGCTAACTAGAGAGACAGATAGATGGATAGAATGACATGGCAAATGTGGCAAAATGTTGAAATTGATCTCCCCCTCTGGTGCTAGTTTTTACTTGTTTATTTTTTTTAGTGACTAGCTAGTTATTTGGCGAAGTCTATTTCCACTCCATAGTGCTGAGCCTTGGCTGTTGCTCCTCGGGATTCAGAGCATTGGGCATACTCTCTGTCACAGGTACTGACATAGGAAATGGTAGGGCTCGCTCTCTCTTTCCTTGATCATAACCAGCTGTGAAAACTCCACTAATTGCTGACTGATTGCTCCATTGTTTTGACAATGCCTGGGATATAAATTTGCTTTACAAACTAAACAAATTGTGCTTCCTTTGAAGTAATTGTTTCTGAGGTCCATTTTTAATATTTGTTCTGACCCTAGAAGGGCTCCTCCGAGCTGTTTTATTACTGAGTTGTCTCCTGCAAGCTATCTAGCTTACAGTCTAAGCTGTATCTTCATTGAAACAATGATCTCTTTTTTTTTTTTAAGATTTATTTTATTTATTTATTTATCCCCCCCTTGCTGCTTGTGCTCGTTGTGTCCATTTGCTGTGCATTTTTCTGTGTCTGCTTGTCTCTCTTTGTTGGGTCCTCTTGCTGTGCCAGCTCAGCATGCTGCGTGGGCCGTCAACTCAGCAGGCAGCGTGGGCCGGCTTGCCTTCACCAGGAAGCCCCGGAAATCGAACCCAGGGCCTCTCATAGGGTAAACGGGAGCCCATCCACTTGAGCCACATCTGCTTCCCAATGATCTCTTCCAAATTGCCCTTTACCACAAGCTCTACTGTTCTTGAGCATGCCCTTAGATTTGAACCTCTCCATATTTTGTTGCAAATTAAGTCAGTTCCTTTGGAAGAGATTAAGAGCTATCTGTTTTATGGCTTGCTTCCCAGGCAAAATCTCTGAGCCTGGATTCTGGAGTCAAGGGTGGAGACAAGACAGGCTTTTTTCTGATGGACAGCTCTATCCTAGCTGCTGAGTGCTCAGTGGAGGGAGGGGCAGCTGCCTGAGGTTTTCTCGGCTTGCCTTTTCTGGTATAGAGCCACTGTCTCATGAATTACCACAACACCAATCAGGACCCAGTTTTCCCAATGTGCCATGCCCAAAGTACAGCATCTGTTCCATGACTGGGGGATGGTGGAAGAAGGGAGCCCCCCTCTCAACTGCACTCACCCAGGACTTAGCCTCAGCAATAGGTAGCTGGGAAGACGATGGAAAATACCAAAGTCTTTTTTCTCCCAGGAAGAAAGTCCTCAAACTGGGAGCTGAGGAGAGAGGGAAACTGTTCTTGGGTGCAGTAATCTGGAGCAGGGACTCCATCTCACTGAGCTAGGAGTGGAAAAAAGAGGAAGCAATTTGGTTCAAATATCACAGACTCTTGCTTTTCTTACTGAATTTTCACAGATTTCCTTAGTATTTCTCTTCATTTGTTGTTGCCCTTTATGAGCATTTCCAAGGTTTTAAAATCATTGTTTCCTTAAAATTTTCACCAGTTTTACTGGGAGCAGGTCAACGCAGTTCCTCTTGTTATCATGGTGGAAGTCAATCAGACTCATTATCTTGAAAAGAAAACAAGGGCAGAGGAGGGCCTGGGGTGGATTTAGAGACACAGTGCCTTCATGTAGTGGTGGGGAACACCTTGCTGAAGGTGACTCTTACCCACGAAAAGGTGGGGGCAAGGTCCAGTGAAGGTTGTGATGGTTGATTAGAGAACATAAATTATAGGAGCTGGGATCTGTGCAACAGTTTCATCTAGGTCTGATAGCAGCCTCAGTCCCAATCCTGCACCTGACAGGGCCTGAGGCAGCTGAGAATTAAAGGCACAGCACCACTTTAGGGGTGCAAAGAACAGCTGCCTGAAGAGCACCACCTGCTGGGTATGTCAGGAAAGTGCAGATTCAGAGAGCCAAAGAGAAGTTTGCTTCTTTTCAGGTCTACTCCCCTGGGCACATTGGAAACAATGAACACCACCTGTGTGGATTCCTGGGCCAATCTTGGCAGGGAAAGCAGATCTGGGAAAGCTGTCTCCAGGAGGACCCTACTACCAAAATTAGCCTTCCATAGAATAGCAACTAGAGAGAACCAAAGGAGTATTAGAAAATACTTAGAGATAACTAAAAAATAATCAGAACAGATTAGCATTCCCAGGGAGGAATAGTGGAAGGAAAAACTTCTCCTGGTTATGAAATTAGTGAATAGTGCAATCTTAATAACTGTACAATATACTCAGGGCAAGAATCAGATGAATAAGAGATGAAAAGTTCTGATTAGTTAACCACAAGCCATTGAAAAGGTATAAAATAAGTTGAACCAAGTGTCAAAGAGGAGCATTAGCATGAAGCCATGAATAAGAAAGCCCTAGGTTAAAGAGAAAATCTGAGCCTAGAGTAAACACATCAAGAAAATCAGGACCTGAGACACCAGCAAAAAATTACAAGCCAAAAAGAAACAGGAAGATAGTACCCCCTCAAAGAAACAAATCAAACCTCCAATGAGATACAGGAATTGAGACAACTAATTATAGATGTTCAAATAAACCTCCTTAATAAATTCAGTAAGATCGCTAAAGAGATTAAGGATATTAAGAAGGCACTGGGTGAGAACAAAGAAGAATTTGAAAGCATGCAAAGAAAAATAACATAACTTGTGGAATGAAAGGCACTATAAATGAAATTAAAAATACAGTGGAGGCCTTAAACAGCAGATTTGAAGAAGCAAAAGAAAGGATTAATGACCTAGAAGACAGGGCTTCTGCAATCAAACAGAAGAACAAATGGAGAAAAGATGGGGAAAAAATGAACAGGACCTAGGGAACTGAATGATAGCATGAGGCACACAAACACCCATTCCAAGATAGGTGTCTCAGAAGGAGAAGAGAAGGGAAAAGGGGTAGAAAGAATATTTGAGGAAATAATGGTCAAAAATTTCCCAACTCTTTTGAAAGTCATAGATATCCATGTCCAAGAAGCACAATGCACTCCAAACAGAATATATTTGAAAAGAACTACTCTGAGACATATACTAATCAGATTGTCAAATGCCAAAGATAAAGGCAGAATTCTGAAAGCAGCAAGAGAAAAATGAGTCATTACATACAATGAATCATCAATAAAATTAAGTACTGATATCTCAACATAAACCATCGAGGCAACAAGACAGTGATATGATATATTTAAAATACTGAAAGAGAAAAATTGCCAGCCAAGAATTCTATAACTGGTAAAACTGTCCTTCAAGAATGAGGGTGAGATTAAGATACTCATAGATAAACAGAAACTGAAAGAGTTTATTAGAAAGAGACCTGCCCTATGAGAAATACTAAAAGGAGTTCTGCAAGATGAAAGGAAAAGGCAGAAAATAGAGCCTTGGAAGTGAGTCTTAAAAAAAAAAAAGACTATCAGCAAAAGTAACTAAGATGTAAAAAGAATGACATAAATAAGATATGACATATAAAAGCCATTAAGAGTAAAATGGGTGAAAAGTACTGCTTTTAGAGTAATAACGTTGAATGTTAGTGGATTAAACTACTCAATCAAAAGACACAGGCTGGCAGAATGAATAAAAAATATGAGCCATTTGTATGCTGTCTAGAAGAGACACGCCTTAGACCCAAGGATACAAATAGGCTGAAAGTGAATGGCTGGCAAGAGGCATGCAGTAACCCCCCAAAAAAGCCAGAGTACCTAAACCTATATTGGATAAGATAAACTTTAAAAGCAAGGCTGTTATTAGAGACAAGAAAGGATTTATATATTAATAAAAGGGGCAATTCAGCAGGAAGAAATAACAATCATAAATATTTATGCACATAATCAAAGTGTCCCAAAACACATAAGACAAACACTGTCAAAACTGAGGAAAGAAATAGACTTCTCTACAATAATAGTTGGAGGCTTCAATACACCATTCTCACCATTGGATAGAACATCTGGGCAGAGGATCAAAAAGAAAACAGAGAGCTTGAATAATATGATAAATGAACTAGACCTAACAGACATATATAGAATATAATACCCCAAAAATGGCAGGATATACATTCTTCTCAAGTGTTCATAGATCCTTCTCCAGGACAGACCATATGTTGGTTCACAAAAGAGGTCTCAATAAATTTAAAATGATTGAAAGTATACAAAGCATTTTCTCTGATCATAACAGAATGAAACTGGAAATCAATAAATAGGCAGAAAAAGGGAAAATTAAAAAACATATGGAGATTAAGCAACACACTCTTAAATAATCAGTGAGTCAAAAAAGAAATTACAAGAGAAATTAGTAAATATCTTGAGATGAATGGAAATGAGAACACAATGTATCAAAACCTATGGGATGCAGCAAAGGCAGTCCTATGAGGGAAATCTATAGCCCTCAAAGCTTACATTAAAAAAGAAGAAAGAGCTAAAATCAAAGACCAACTGCATACCTGCAGAAACTAGAAAAAGAGCAGCAAACTAATCCCAAAGCAAGCAGAAGGAAAGAAATAACAAAGATTAAAGCAGAAGTAAATGAAAGTGAGAAAATAAAAACAGCAGAGAGAATCAACAAAACCAAAAGTTGGCTCTTTGAGAAGATCAACAACATTGACAAACCCTTGGCTAGACTGACAAAGAAGAAAAGATAGATGATGTAAATAAATAAAATCAAAATAAGAGAAGGAACATTACTAATGATCCCACAGAAATAAACAGCATCATAACAGGATATTATGAACAACTGTACGCCACCAAACTACACAACATAGACAAATTGGACAAATTCCTAGAAGCACATGAACAATCTACACTGACCCTAGAACAAATAGAAGACTTCAAAAAAAAAAAATCACAAGTAAAGAGATTGAAACAGTCATCAAAATCCTCCCAAAATGAAAAGCCCAGGACCATATGGCTTCACCAGTGAATTTTACCAATCATTCAAATAATATTTCATACTAATATTGTTCAAACTCTTCCAAATAATTGAACAGTAGGAATGCTACCAAATTCATTCTTTGAGGCAAACATCACCCTAATACAAAAACCAGATAAAGATACTATGAAAAAAAAGAAAATTAGAGATGAATTTCTCTAAGGAATATAGGTGCAAAAATCCTCAACAAGATAATTGATAATGAAATCCAAAAGCCCATTAAAAGAATTATACATCACAATCAAGTGGGTTTTATCCCAGGTATGCAAGGATGGTTCAGTACAAGAAATTCAGTGTAATACATCACGTTAATAAATTGGAGGGGAAAAAATCACATGATCATCTCAATTGATGTAGAAAAGGCATTTGATGAAATGCAGCATCCTTTCTTGATAAAAACACTCAAAAAATAGGAATAGAAGGAAATTTTCTCAACATGAAAGATGCATAAATGAAAAACCCCCAGCTAACATTTCACAAGATACCATTTCGCACCTTATAGAATGACCATTATTAAAAAAAAAAAAAAAAAAAAAAACAGAAAACTACAAATGCTGGAGAGGATATGGAGAAGTAGGAACATTCCTCCACAGCTGGTGGGAATGTAAGGTGGTGCAGTCTCTGGGGAGAATAGTTCCATGGTTCCTCAAGAAGCTAAAATATAGAAATGCCATATGATCCATCAATCCTGTTACTAGGCATATATTCAGAAGAACTGAAAGCAGGGATGTGAACAGACATTTTCACCCCAGTGTTCATAGGGGCATTATTCACAATTGCTAAAAGATGGAAACAACCCCAGACTGAAAACTTTCCTGCTGAGATTAGGAAAAACTGTCACCACTGTTAGTCAATATTGTATTAGAATTCCTAGCTACAGCAATTAGGCAAGAAAAATAAATAAAAGGCACCCAAATAGGAAAAGAAGAAGTAAAACTTTAGTTTTCACTGATATGATCCTATATGCAGAAAATCCTGAAAAATCCACAACAAAGCTACTAAAGCAACAAAGCTACAAGTTCAGCAAAGTGGTGGGTTATAAGATTAATATGCAAAAATCAGTAGTGCTTCTATACACTGCAAATGAGCAATCTGAGGAGGAAATCAGGAAAAAAATTCCATTTACAATAGTGATTAAAAGAATCAAATACATAGACATAAACTTAACTGAGGACATAAAAGACCTGTATTCAGAAAACTGCATAACATTGTTAAAAGAAACCAAAGAAGTCCTAAATAAATGGAAGTGCATTCCATGTAAATGGATTAGAAGACTAAATATCATTAAGATGTCAATTCTAAGCAAATTGATTTACAGATTCAATGCAATACCAATAAATCTTCCAATAGCATTTTTTTTTCAGAAATGGAAAAGTCAATTATCAATTTATTTGAAAGGCTAAGAGGCCCAAAATAGCCAAAAATATCTTTAAAAAGAAGCATGAACTTGAAGGACTCTCACCTCCTGACATTAAAGCATATTACTTAGCTACAGTGGTATAAACAGCATGGTACTGGCAAAAAGACAGACATATTGACCAATGGAACCAAATTGAGAATTCAGAAATAGACCCTCACATCTATGGTCAAGTGATTTTTGATAAGGCAGTCAAACCCACCCAGTTGGGTCAGAAAAGTCTATTCAAAAAATGGTACTGGGAGAACTGGATATATATAGCTAAAAGAAAGAAAGAGGACCCCTATATCTCACCTTCTACAAAAATTAATTCAAAATGGATAAAAAACCTAAATATAAAAGCTAGAACCATAAAGCTCCTAGGAGAAAATGTAGGGAAATATCTTCCAGATTTTGTGGTAGGTGGTAGTTTCTTAAACCTTACACTCAAAGCACCAGCAAAAAAAGAAAAAAAAAATAGATAAATGGAACCTCCTCGAAATTAAACATTTTAGCACCACAAATGACTTGGGCAGGATGTTGAAAAGGCAGTCTACTCAATGGGAGAAAATACTTGGAAACCACATATCCATAAGGGTTTGATTTCCATGTTATATAAAGAGATGTTACAACTCAAAGTAAAAGGACAAGCAATCCAATAAAAAAAAAAAAAATGGGCAAACACTTGAATAGACATTTTTACAATGAGGAAATTCAAATGCCCAAAAAGCACTGAACAGATGTTCAAAATCACTAGATATTTGGGAAACACAGATCAAAACCACAATGAGATATAATTTCACACCTTATAAAATGACCATTATTAAAAAAACAGAAAGCTACAAATGCTGGATAGGATGGGAAAAAGTCAGAACACTCCTCCACTGTTGGTGGGAATGTAAGATGGTGCAGTCTCTATGGAGAATAGTTTCACAGTTCCTCAGGAAGCTAAATATAGAATTGCAATATGATCCATCAATCCTGCTACTAGGAATATATTCAGAAGAACTGAAAGCAGGGACCTGAACAGACATTTTCACATCAATATTCACAGGGGCATTATTCACAATTGCTAAAAGACTGAAACAACCCAAGTGTCCATTAACCGATGAATGGATAAACAAAATGTGGTATATACATATTATGGAATACTACGTAGCTGTAAGAAGATATGAAGTCAGGATACGTATGACAACATAGATGAACCTTGAGGACCTTATGTTCAGTGAAGTAAGCCAGACACAAAGGGACAAATATTGTATGGTATCACTAATATAAACTATGCTGAGTAACTCATGGAATTAAACTTTAGAGTAAAAGTTAATAAGAGGCAGAATTAGGGTTGAGATGGGGGAGCTGATGCTTAATGTATGCAGAATTGTTAATAAGGTTGATTGTAACTGTGGAAATGGATAGTCAATGGTAACATTATGCTGAGTATAACTATCATTACTGATGTGTATGAAGGTAACGGTGGCTGAAAGGGGTAATCTATGAATGTAAATGCCCATTGAAAGAAAGCTAGAGGATAATCTAGCGACTGTATAACAGTGAATTAGATGGTAGATGAGGATTGTGGTTAATAGAATGCAAGAATGTTCTTTAAAGAATGGGAACAAATGTACATCACTATTATAAGGTGTTAAGAATATGATGATTTATGGGAAAAATAAAATTAATGTAACTTATGGTTTACAGTTAACAGTAATAATGTAGAAATGGCAAAGAAATTACTATATCAATGGTAAGGGTCAACAATGGGGGGCAAAAGGAGGTATGGAATTTTTCCTCTTGGAGCTATGAAAATGTTATTTTGACTGAAGAGATGACAGCACAACTCTGGTGAAAATGGGAGACACTGAGTGTACATTGGGATGGGCTGTACAAGTTCCATGACTTGTATAACACAATGAACCCCATGCTGGATGATGGACTGTGCTGAACAGTACAAATATGAGAATGTTCTCACATGAATTACAACAAATACATAATACTAATACATGGCATTAATAATAGGGTGGTTTGTGGAAAAAATACACCAAATATTAACTATGGACTATATCGTTAGTGGTAATATTTTGATGATGATTTTTTATCATTTGTAACAAATTTTCCACAACAATCCAAGGTGTTGGTGGTGGGGTTAACATATGGGAATCCTGTATGTTACGCTTAACTGTTTTATAAGCTCACAACTTTTCTAATAAAACAAAGATATACACAGGAAAAAAAATGTAATAATTGATGTCACAAATTACAAGTGTGCTTCTCTCTGTTACTTGACTCCTGTGTTATTTTTATGTATACTTTCAACAACATGCGTTGCCATAATAAAATCTTTTAAAAATATCCTTAAATGTGTTATACATGATATTTCAATTCATGCCTTTAGAAACCAATATATGTGACAAGAAGAAACCAATATATATTATCTATATATATTCAAAATGTGTGTATTGATACATACACATATATACATATATATATATATATACGTATATGAAATTTTGGGAGAAGACTCCATTTGACACTTCTGATTGGACTTAAGATATATCACATAGTTCCATTCAGCCCTCTGGGACCTCTTCACCTCCTTTGTAATAACATCCCCCATGTAGCCACTGACACTCCAGCCCAGATCTGGATAGACACAAATGGAGCAGATGTGGCAGAAAAGCCTCAGCCAACAAGGAGACCCATGAATGAAAAATGAATGACTAATGCTGTATAAATCTGACTTATGGTGATTGTTAACTACTCAACAGAAGCTGATTAACCGTGCAATCAATACAAATTATTTTAACATGAATGAACAAATGATTGGGAAAGAGTAATAATAATAATATATGTAGCACATGCATAAGGGTTTCGGATTGCGAGGCTTCAATTTTCATTAAAAAATGGACTTCTCTATCAAAGTTTTATCTCAAAGATGAATAAGCCCTATACTATTACAGTCTCTGTTGCACCCTATCTTTCTCAGATTAATGGTACATTTTGAGGCATTAAATATTATTGATTTATATATTGTTTTATAAATTTACCAAAATCTAAGTCCATACATCCAAGTAGACATTTCCAAATTGCTTGTGTCGATCCTTTAGTGGGAAACTAATATTTATTTATCCCCAAACCTATCTGGAATAGTGCTCAATATGTCACCTTGATGTGAGAGCAATGATAAGATCATGTGAAATCTAAATGCAGTAGAAAGGTAGATGAAAGAAAAGCCTTGTATTTATGTAAGTACCTGGATCATAGGATATGGGTAAATTCCACGTAATTAGAACTAGAATTTAGAAAATATTCGTCTAAATTTTGCTTGGCTTAGTTTTTAACTTACACCGAATGATTTATACTTCAAAAACCATGTATTATCAAAAGTAAAAAAAGACAATGATATCTTCCTGGCATTACATAACTTATTTTCTCTTCAAGAACGTTTTTGTTTGCATCTCTCAAAATTAATCAGCCATAACTGTCATGAGAAAAATATTTTCCTGCTCTAATTTTAAAAATTGGACTTTAAAAATGATGGCCAAATAAGCTAAATTTAAATATAGCTTTTATCCCACAGGTCATGCCCACTTTTAAAAATTTACCTTAACAATAGTATGATGAGATTATAATTATTGCAAAATCATATTATTTTTCAATGAGAACCAACCTATTCATTAAATTAACCATTACAACTAGAATGAAGAAATAACTATTGAAGTATATATGAAAAAATTTTATATTTGGTCAAAAATAAAGAGACATATATTCATCACATCAATACTAAAATAGTAAAATTTTAGATATCTTGAATATACATTTGTATATTAAGTATATACAAAGTGTAGTAAATTCATAGCATCTATTCTTAAGTATTATATTTGGCCTCTGTAAATATTAGGGTGCATAGAATTTTATCCTATAAAAATAACATGATATAATATTCACTTTATAATTAATTTTATAATTTTTAGTGTTAAAATTGTCATAAATATGCATTATTTTCATTATGTATCAAAATAATACAGATATGGAAAATAAAAAAATTTAGAAGAAATTGACCAAAAATTAAGAATACTTATTTCTAAATTATGGGGTCATAGATGATTTGTGTATTTATTAATTTTTTTTAACATTTGAGTTTTCCTAGTTTTCTTCTTTGAGCATAATAATTATTTTATAGTAAAATGATTAGTATTGAAATATATGGTATCAGTATGCTCATAAATAAAATCCAAGCTAAGAATTTCAAAATTAATTTAATGTTGATATTAAAAGGCAGGGGAGAAAGGGGTGGTGAATCTTCATCAGTCTCTCTGGGCAAATAGTCTAGGCATTCATGAGTTGGATTATTCCACACAGTTGTGGCTCTGTCCCTACCCCTGGCAAAGGAGAAAGTTGGGAGAAGGTTCATTGGTCCTTGGGACAATGAGGGTAGCTTGAGCCTCCACAGCTTATAGTACCAACTACATCCTTGGCTCCTACTACACAACCAGCAAGGGAGAAGGGCAGGAAGCCCTAAATTAAAGAGAAAAACTGTATCCAGAATAAATACTTTAGTGGGCCATATGCCAGGACACCAACAAAAAATTACAATCCAAACCAGAAGACAGGAAGATGTGGCCCAGTTAAAGGAACAAGATGAGCCTCCAGATGACGTGAAGGAGTTGAGACAACTAATCATGGATGTTCAAACAGAACTCCTTAATAAATTCAATGAGACAGCTAAAGAAATTAAGTATATTAAGGGGCTATTGGATGAGCACAAAGAAGAAATTGAAAGTATACACAGAAAAATAGCAGATCTTATGGGAATGAAAGGTGCAATAAATGAAATTAAAAATACATTGGAATCATATAATAGCAGATTTGAGGAGAGACAAGAAAGGATTGATGAGCTTGATAAAATGGCCTCTGAAAGTGAACATAAGAGAGAACAGATGAAGAAAAGATTGGAAAAACTTGAACAGGGTCTCAGGGAACTAAAGGACAGCAAGAGACATGCAAACATACATGTCATGGGTGTCCCAGAAGGAGAAGAGAAGGGAAAGGGGGCAGAAGGAATATTTGAAGAAATAATGGTGGAAATTTTCCCAACTCTATTGAAGGACATAGATACCCATGTCCAAGAAGCACAACATACTGCCAACTGAAAAAATCCTAATAGACCAGCTCCAAGACACATACTAATCAGAATGTCAAATGCCAAAGACAAAGAGAGAATTCTAAGAGCAGCAAGAGAAAAGTAATGCAAAACATATAAGGGATACCCAATAAGATTAAGTGCTGATTTCTCACCAGAAACCATGGAGGCAAGAAGACAGTGGTATGATATATCTAAGATACTGCAAGAGAAAAACTTCCAGCCAAGAATCTTATATCTGGCAAGATTGTCTTTCAAAAATGAGGACAAGTTTAAAATATTCACAGATAAACAGAAACTGAGAGAGTTTGTAACCAAGAGACCTGCTTTGCAGGAAATACAAAAGGGTGTGCTACAGCCTGAAAAGTAAAGAAAGGAGAGAGAGGCCTGGAAGAGAA
>JAQZBX010089021.1:0-12676 GCA_029593785.1 Cabassous unicinctus
AAAAAAAAAAAAAAAAAAAATTTTTTTAAAGCAAACCCTCCTAAAAGACTATTTCTCCAGGGTCGGTGTGTCTGGAGGGCACAGGCCCAGCGTGCCAGCCCCAGAAATCACTCACCACCAGCAGGGATAACGGCTTCCTCTGCGAGTTTCCCACTGACGTTCTTAAGAAGGAAATGCAATTTTTCCCCCCAAATTTTATTTTAAGATTCAGTAAAAACAGATAGGCAGAAAGTTACCACGTTCAGGCCGTTTCCAAGAGCCCTATTTAATAACGCCTGTGCTAAGCAGGCCAGAGCTCGTGAAGTGTGCACGAGGCACCAAACGGCCAGAAATTCGGAAAAAGACGGAAAGCTGTACTTGAGCTTGAAATCGGTGTTGCGTGAGCCCTGAATTTCATTGTTAAAAAGTGAAAGTAAGAACACAGATGGAAAACCACTGAAAGAGAATACTGACGTGTTAAGCGGTTGCTGGCAGGTAGCGCTGAAGGCTGAAGTGCTCACCTTTTCGAGCCCCTGAGCAACAGCAGGCCGAGGGGGCCTGCTCAGGGCTGTGCAGGTTTTCTTTTTGGAGTGATGAACGCGCTCTAAACCGTTTTGTGGTGATGGCTGCACAGCATTGTGATAATGTTTTTATTGCGTTTTCAATTGTACAGTTGAGCGGCATTAACTACACTTAGGGTGTCACCATTGCTGCCGCCCATTACTAAACCTTCTCATCACTCCAAACCCAAACGCTACCCACTTTCCATCCTCCCAGCCCCTGGTCGTCTCAACCCACTTTGTTCCTGTGGGGTTCCTGCTTCCGGGTATTCCACCTAAGTGGAAGTGTGCAGTCTTTTGTGTCTGGCTTATTGCACTCAGCGTGATGGCTACAGGGTGATCCGTGTGGCGTGTGTCAGAGCTTCACGCCTTCCTTCGGCTGAATCATGCTCCGGGGTGGGGTACACCCCATTTTGTTTATCCGTTCCCTTTGGGACACTTCCACCTTTGGACAGCTGTGAATGACGCCGCCTTGAACATCAGTGTGCAGACACCTGCTCGAGCCCCTGCTCTCGGTTCTCTGGGGTGTATCCTGGGCGGAGTTGCCGGGTCAGGTGGTAACCCCGTGTTTGACTTGCTGAGGATCCACCAAACTGCTTCCCAGCAGCCACGCACGAGGGCTCTGATTTCCCCACGGCCTCACCTGCTTTTCTGTTTCCAGTAGATTCGGGCGTTTGCACGGTGCCTGCCTGCCGTGCGTGGGAGCGGCTCCTCCGGGACTCCCACCCCGCCACGGCGTGCTTTCCAGGGACCGTTTACTCCTCTTCAGCTCAGAGCCTGGTGGTCCCTGGGCTGTTTTGGATATTTCAGTAACACGTATTCTAGACTTTGGAATAAGGAATGCTTTCCCGTGACGCTCAAGGGCAGCCTGGCTTGGTGTGGCGCAGCTGTACCGAGGGCCTTTGAAAGCCTGGCATTTCCTGCAAAGCGATCGCCTTCTTTCCCTCGGAGGGTGCCTATTACTGTCACAGCTCTTTGTGTGGCCCTGTCAGCTCTCCCGCGTGGGGGAGGTTTTTGTCCCCAGTATCGTTTGCAATTAGCGTGCTCTGCTGTAATCGCTTGGAGTTTGAAAGGCATAAATGGTTTTCCTTTGGGTGAGGGGGTTGAGGGAGTTTGGGGGTTTGCTCCGGGACCTTGTCGTGTGTTAAGCAGTGGCTCCGTAGTACGCGGTGTGCGTTGTGTCTGCGTGTCTGGGAGCTGGCTCTGGAGAGGTGGCACTGTGTGCTGCTGGCATCGCCCGGTGCCCCGAGCTGCAGCCGCTCCCCAGGCCCCCGGCGTGGGGTGAGCTGGGCCCGGCCCCCGCGCCGCTCTGGGGGAGGAGGTGGCTACGCCCTGCCATGCGCGTGGGTGCTGCTGGAAGAACAGTCTGGGATGATTTCATTGCCTGGGGAGGAGAGGGAGAGAGGACGCGCCTTCCTCATTTCCCACCGGGCGCCTGTCTGTGCCACCGTTTTCCCCAGAGGGAGCAGGTTGCTTTGAACTTTGCCTTTTTATGTACAGTGTGTAAGTAAACAAGGGCTTTGATTCTCGCGGATGTAGGTTGTGAATGGAAACACACTTGCATGCTTTTATTTTCTCTTTATTGATAGTTGGTTTTACTCTAAAAATATATAAAGACTGTTATGCAGCTGAAAAGATATGCCTTTCTTTCCAGAAGGAATTCTAACAGGCATCTTTAAGCACTCTCGGCAGCTAAGGATAAGGAAACTTCCTTTCGGTACTCGTCCTGTGGCATTGCCAACTTTGCCTTGCTCGTTTCAGCGGTGCATAAGTTGTTTTTGTTTTTTTTAGGTACCAGGGCCGGGGATTGAACCCGGGACCTCATATGTGGGAAGCTGGAGCTCAACCACTGAGCCACATCGGCTCCTCTGACTTGGTTTTTTCATTTGTTTGCTTGTTGTTTGTTTTTGTTTCCAGGAGGCACCGGGAACCAAACCCGGGACCTCCCATGTGGGAAGCAGGCGCTCAACCGCTTGAGGTACATCTGCTCCATGTGCACAGGTTTTTAAATTGAACTCTGAAAGGCTTTTGTCTGAAATACAAAGACATTGGAAAGGTCTAGAGCAGTTTCAAATACTGACTGTGTAAAATACGTTTGAGGAGAGAGAGAGGGATAATTTGAACGTAACAAATAATTTCATGCTTTGTAAAATTTCCTGGGGGCGTCGGCAATGCCTTGCACTGGGCTTGATGCTGTAGGAGAAAATCTACGGAAGTGAGCCCGTTTTCTACAAGGTAAGCAGAGTTCTTACTTTGATTATGTCTGATTAAATGCTGCCTCAGCGTCGTAGGAGAATTTTATGTAATCACCTAAAGTAGCCTTGGCGGTGATTATTTTTGCAGTTGGTAGGCGTCGTGTTGGTAGAGCAGAGCGCGTTCAGAAGCCGAGGACATCCAGTGTGACACCGTGTGCTGCGCTCTCCGCGGCTTAGCCGTGTGTAAGATATACTTTGTCCTGTTCATTTGTTCAAGGAAGAAAAAGGGACAGCAGGAATGTAACTTGCATTTAATATGTAATTACTGCTAACCCACTTAGCTTAACCTTTTGAGTTTTTCACATGGGTTGCTTTTAAAGCTTGCATATCTAAGAAGCTAAAAGAAAAGGAAAGAGATAATTAGAGTATATGGTTTGTTTTCCAGCATTCTCAAATTCTACATCTCACCTTTCTTTGAATTTCCTGTAGCCAGATCTGTTTGATTGTAAAATGTTTTTGTTTAAAAAGTCAAACTATGATATTATTTGTTTTGTAAACAGTGGTCTTTTTACCTGGCTGCTATTCAGTAGATTAATACAGTTTTTGTAAAAGAAACTTCCTAAACTATTTCTATTTTCAGTATAGCTCTAGATCTGTCTCTATTCTACATGTCTGTACTCTGAATTATTTCTGTATTCCATATAGCTCGAGGTCTGTCTCTATTATATATATCTGTACTCTAAACTTTTTCGATTTTCCGTATAGCTCTAGATCTGTCTCTGTTCTGTGTATCTGCATTCTGAATGAGTTCTCAATGCAGGCTGTCTGACATGCAGCTCCTACCTGAATGAGTGGAGAGAAGGGGTCCTCGAGGCGAGCTCTTGAGGCTGGGGCTGGCTTTCCTCCAGCAGTGGCAGTCATGGCTCGGCCCCAGGGAGCCTTGTCTTGCAGGCAGGGGTTGTGAAGACTTCTAGACCTGCAGCGGGCTGGGGGCTCCACCAGGCTTTCCCTCTTGTGACCTGGGGCAGGCTGCTTGCCTTCCTAAGCTCAGTCTTCACCCTGAATGAATGGTAACAGCATCCACCCCGTGTGCTGGAAATCACTGACATCAGCTCGAGGCACAAGCGGGAGAGGTGTCAGGCTAAGCGTTGCCCGTTGGCCACGGAGCTCATATGTAGACGTGGTTATGTAGACGTGGTTTTGAATGCTTTCTTACTCTGCTGGCCTAATGGCCTCTTTTTTTTTTCTTCTTTTTTTTTGAGGTGCTTGAACCCAGGACTTCGTATGTGGGAAGCTGGCACTAAACCACTGAGCCACATCAGCTCCCCTGAGTTGGTTTTTCTGTTTGTTTTGCTTGTTGTTTGTTTTTTGTTTTTCTTCTAAGAGGCACCAGGAACTGAACCTGGGAACTCCCGTGTGGGAGGCGGGCGCTCAACCACTCGAGCCACATCCACTGCCCCTAATAGCCTTTTGAACTGGGGGGTTCAGTGCCAGGTGGGACATTGTTTACAAAACGTGAGGATCTAAATGAAGTTATATCGACGTCAGGACGTGTGCTAGGCTTGACCCACTTAGCCGCCTGCCCATCTTCAGTAAGTCCGTGCCCGGAGCCCGTTCCTGATGAACTGTCCTGTGAGGAGCAGAAGTAGTGGAATCCACGAGCCTCGGGACCTGGGTCCCCCTGGCTCTCTGCCACGTGCGTGAAGACAAAGCGAGTCCACGTCTTGCTCCTTCTTTCCTGTGTACCGTGTTGTGAGCTGTGAGCTCCCTGCAGGGCTGTGTAAAACGCCTAGACACGGGTGGTACGTGCTGAGCCAGCCTTTTCATAGCAGCAGCGGGCCGTGGACGGGGAGGGGCTTGGCCCGTGGAGGGGGCGCCTCGTGTCCCCTTTGGGAAGAGAGGCGGCGAGGCCTGGACTTGGGACCGTCAGCATTGGGCCGAGGTGCTGCGACGCCCACAAGTGCACCGTGCCTCCCTGGGGAGGGGGCTGGGGGCCGGCGTGCGGACTTGCTCGGAGCGGCCGTGCTTGCCCTTGTGCAGTCTGAGCTCCCTGTCGTTGGTCGGGTACTTTTTCCTTAAATTTCCCATTTTCTTAGCTCCAGGGCACGAGTGCCCTGCTCTTGTTGGCGGCTCCTCGGTCGTTAGGGCTGGCGGGTCAGGCGGATGCCAGCCCGTGTGCCGGGCGCGGCAGGACGGCGAGCGGCGCCAGGGGACACCCTGCGGCGCCAAGCACTCGGTAGTCCTGTCCCCTTCGCTGCTGAGGCTCCTTTACCCAGGCCGTGCGGGAGGGTTACAGGTGTCACTCCTGAAAAAGGAAGGGGGAAAGCAAACCAAAACCCAGTGCAGAAACAACGAGCCGCGGAGCAGCCCTGACGGAGCTCGCGAGCAGGGAGTGCAGGCAGGAGAGTTGGGGAACCTGCCCTGGGGAAGGGCGGAGGGAGCCGACGAGAAGGCGGTGGAGAAATCGTGGCCTGTGGCAGACCAGGCCGTGTCCCTGGACAGAAGCAAACTGCCAGGTGGGGGGAGGCCGCGGCCCTCAGCCGAGCTGGGGTAGCTGGAGCCCGGAGGAGAGAAAGTGCAGCCGGGACGTGGCCTGGGGCGCACTTAGCTGGCGGTGCCTGTGCCAGGGAGGCTTTTAGAGTGAAGAGGGGGCTGCTTGATGGCTAGGCACTGGCTGGTGGGAGTTCCCGTGGGGCTGAGTGAGGGGAGGACGAGGCTGCTGCCCAGTAAATACAGAACATTTGTATGCTCAGGCAGCAGGCAGGCCGAGGGGGCTGGCGGAGCAGGCTGGAAGCCCCCGTGCCACGTGGGCAGCTCGAGCCGGGCCTGCCACGTGGGCAGCTCACTCCCCGTGGCACCGAGGTTTCGGCCCCTTTCTCCCCTCCCCCTTTACCCTTGGAAAGCTGCGGCTTTGGTGTCAGCACACCCAGCTTCCCCTGCCTCTCCTTTCTCATCTGCTGCTTGAGCCCTGACATCCACCTTCCTGCCTTCCCCGATCCCCTGTGCTGGCTCGGCAGGGGCCCCGGCCTGCTGGCCCCCTCCCGGAGGCGGAGGCCGGGGCGCTGGTCTCTGCTCCCCGAGGCCAGCACACGGCTCTCGAGCCCAGGAAGAGCGGCCAGCTGCAGAGGCCTTGGGTGCTGGAAAGGCGCCTCCAGCCGGTGCCTCTCGAAATCTGAACTGAGTGTTGAAACGCTTCTGTAGCACTCAGTTCAGTTCCCCGTGTCCTGCGGGGGTTGAAGAGTGAACCCCACACTTTTAAGATACGGTCATGGGGTGAAGTTGGGGTCCCCTCCCCCTCCTCCAGCCTCTCGGCTTCCTAGTCTACATCTTTATTTTCTTTTCAGGTTCTCTGATTGGAGAGAGAGGAGTTACGGAGCCCTCAGTATCGCTTTACTTTTGCGGGGGGCGGAGGGGTGGGGAGAAAGCAGGAGCTTCTCAGGCCAGACCCTGACCTCAGTGCCAGTGCCGTGTGAAGGCTCTTGCGTGTTCTTGGGGAAAGCAGTCTGGGCCCAGTGGACTCAGAGTCAGGACACCGGGGTCTGTGCCCTGAGCCTGACGTGGACAAGTCGTCGCACTTGCCCCTCTGTGGACCTGGATGGGGGAGTGACAGGGCGAGGACCCTCCTGGCTCCGAGAGCCTGTGCTTCTCCGACACCTTCCTTGTCCTCCTTTGAGCCCAAATGCTCTGCCTGACGTTGCTCCCTGCCCCCCGAGAATACGGAGAGCTGCTGCAGAGGGCAGGACACCGCGGAGGACGCAAGGGGACTTGGCGCTCGTCCTTTACCGCCTTTCACGCGAATCACCGCGGTTTAGGAGGTTTTTAAGGCAATGGTATGCAAAGGGTGGGGTGGCTGGATAATTTATTCCTGTAGCCCCTTCTGGTCTCGTCCTCTCTCACCTTGGTTAGGAAATTATTTAGTGCAGACCATTTGAGAATCTGATGAAAACCATGGACCCCCAGCAAACTGCTCATGTGACGTTACATAAACAGCTGTATTTCAGGGAGGTGACAAACTCGTGAAGTTGCAGATTTCCTCTTAGGAACATAGGCACTCCCAGCTAATAACCCTGACTTTGAGCATCTGCGCGGCCTCGCCTCTGTCTTCTCAATGTTACTAACGCACGGAATCCATTCTCACGCGCTTACAGCCTGAAGAGCACTGTCTGCGTTCAGGCAAGTGGCCTTTGGAACTTTGTTTTCGTCTTGGAGACTAAGGGGGGAAGTGGGGTGGGAGAAGGAGTTCGTGCTTTGTTTTTTATGTGCTAAGAGACGTCAGGGAGTGTTAGCCAAAGGGCTGCTGGTGCCGAGTACCAGAGCTCTGCTGGCTTTTGTAAAGGCTGTTTATCTGGGATAGAAGCTTATGGTCACAAGGCCCTAAAGAGTCCAACTCAAGGCACCATAAGAGGTACTTTCTCACCCAAAGTCATTGGCCACGTGTTGACGCAAGATGGCGGGCGATGTCTGCGAGGGTTCAGCCTTCCTTCTTCCTCTTAAGGCTCCGTGGGTCCAGCTTCCTCCTGTCTCAGCTGTGGGCTGGCACAAGGCTCGTCTCTCTCCCTGGGGCTTGTTTCTTTCCCGGCTCAGGTGCTCTGCTCTGTTCACAGGTCAGCTGTAGACTCTCAGGCTCATCTCTCTTCTCAGGGCAGCAGGATCCTCCGTGTATCCTCTCTGTGCGTGTCCTTCCATGGGAGAGTCTGTTTTATCAGCCCAGCAAGGGGGTGGGGACTCAGCCCTGCACGCCCTAATGATGGGGTCGAATCAAAGCCCTAATCTTAACGTAATTTAATGAAAGACGTCTCAGCTGAATCTAATACAGGTAAAGGGTGGCACACCCAGAGGGGTAGACCAGTTTCCAAGCATAATCAAGGATCCTTTTTTGGAATTCATAAACAGTGTCAAACTGCTACAGGGAGCATTAAGTAAATAGCCCCCAGGTAGCACATAAAGTATTTGAGACCGGAATGGATAATGCTGACCGTGGCAGTTAGACATCCCTAGATAGCTGAGCTATAATTGCAGTATCAGGTCACTAGCACGTAACAACGTTTCACTTTCTTTAATTAGTGGGGAAAAAAGTGGTTTTTTTTTTTTTTTTCCTAATATTAATTTTAATTTTGATCCCAAACCAAAGTTTTATAGAACTATCTTTGGTTAAAGAACCAGTTGTCTGCTGGACCCAGAGGGATGATGGTTTATAGGCTTCCGCCCAGGGGGCCACTAAGACTGGTGCATCTTGCGTTTCTCTTCCAAGCGTGTTGAGGGTAGACTCCACCCACGCCCTGTTCACATCAGCACGTTAAAGGAGGTCTTCTGGCTGCTTGCTCCCTTCCTTTTCCCTTGAAGAACCAACAGCCACGCTTCCAATCTAATTTTGGCTAGCCGCTCTTCGGGTGCCGTGGATCTTAGCCGTCTCGTCTGTAACAGTTGCTAAGAATCGGGGCTGCGGGAGGTGGTACCACACTATTCCTTCTTCCTTCCTCAGAATCCCCTTCGCAAAGGCAGTCCCAGGCCTGAGCCGTTGTCAGGACGTCTGAAACGGCCGCGGTAATGCTTTCTTTGAAGGTTCTTGTATACGAAGCGCTTGCAGTCAAATGAAAACTTCAATTTTTCAGAATTAAAAAAAGAGGTATTTTTCATACACCTTTAATTACTCATTGCAGAGTCTCACCTTTTAATAATGTCCAAGCCCCACAAGCTCTTACTTAAAAAAAAAAGTTCTAAGAAATTGTGTCATTTTGTAATTTCCTTTAGAGTCTTGGCTACGAGTCTATTTTTGCGTCACTCCCTGGGCAGAAGGGAGAGGAGGGTCATGGAAAAACCGCCTTAGGGACGCTTCACCCGAGCAAAGACAGTGGTATTTTCACCATTTCAAATACTGGCTTGTCCCTGCTGAGACTCAAGATTGGGTTATTCGTTTTAGAGATCAGCCCCCTGTTCTTGAGCTGATGAACAGGGGAACAAAATACGGGAGAAAAGAGTGAAGGTCCTAATGCCCCCCTGGCCCCCGATTCTGCCTTTTCTCCCTTTTGTTCTCTTGCCGCCGCCTCGTTCTTCCCTCTGCACCCCGCCCCCAGTGACGCCCTCCCTTGCGCACTCTACTGCTCTGCTGCCTCCCAGGTGCTCTGGTGTTTTCAGAAAATAGGTGTCCGATGAGGAAGCTCGCAGATGTGCAGTCGCTTAGCTCTGGGCTGGCACTTGCACGGGCTGGGGTTTTACCGCTAACTGCTTAGAAGCCACGTGTCGCAAACCTCGAGAGTCCTGCGTCGTCCTGCCTTCCAAGCTGCTGCCAGCTGGCTTCGGGGATCTCGAGAATCCACTCCCTCCGTGGCTCGTCCGGTCACAAGATAAAGGCTACCCAGAGGAGGACCTGACCTGGGCACGGCCCCTCCTTGGCAATTCCGGGCTCCAGGCCCCGCTTAACCACGATGGTTCCGTAGACGAGTTACCTCGATCAGGAGGCTGGTCATCAAACCCGTACACCCAGGTGCGTTTAAAAACGCTTCCCTGTGTCCAAGGCATTCGTCCTGTCGTCGTCACTTTGCCCGGAGATCTTTGTCTTCTCCGCCCCTTTCCTGAGCCATCAGTCACGTCTCCTCATTGCCACAGAGACTGCGTGTTTCCTGGGTTTGTGTTTTTCCAGAGTTTGCGTGGAAGGCAGACGTGAGGTTTTGGCTGTTCTGAGACCTGCGTCTATTTAGGAACCCTGTCAATGAGACACAGTCCGAGACAGCGCCGACGTAACAGACTTGACTGTCACGCTGCTGAAACCCAGCACAAAATAAAAATAAATTAACTCAGATCCAGTTAAAGGGACAAGCAGGTTGTATCTGTGCTCACCTGGGCAGAGAGCCCCCGGCGATGCCGTGCCTGATTAGGGATGCCGGGATATGAACATGTAATTTGATGTTTTACATTCTTACGTCTTTAATCCCCAAAGCTGTAATTTTTTTGGGAACTAGATGCCCAAGCATTATTTTCAGCCTTATATTGGGACTGAAACCCTGGCCTTTGTAAGGTCGGTTTCGGGCAGATCACGGTGCACGGACCTTCTCTCCTTACCCCACAGCATCCGTCCTAAGTGCTGCAGGGGCCGCCTTGATCGCTGAAACTCAAAGGCACAGCAGTCAGTAGAAGGATGTGAGCGATGGGGCCTACAGATACCATGACCAGGAGGACAGTTGGCTGCTCGCTATTGCCAGCTGCAGCCCACCCTGCTCTGAAGCTCCAGTGGGGTCTCAGCAGATGACAGTCCGTTAGGGTGGCCACGTTGATGTGCTGTGCATGAGGGATGGCTCTGTCTCTAAGTGTGACGCAAAAGATTGTACTTGGTTTTTCCAAAATCCATCATTATTCAGGCAGGGAAATGGGTCCCTTTGATTCCCCCAATCAGAACCACAGCTTGGTGTATCTGGAGAAGACTGTAACAGGGCAACGGCCAACAGGCTGGATGTTTGTTGTATGTCTCTGTGTCTGGGTGTCAGGTGAATCCAGATGTCCCCGTGGCCAAGGCTGCAGCAAAGAGCATATTCGTAGCAGGCATATTGAGAGTTGGAATATATGAGAAAGACAGAAGGATTTCATGCCTTGCCATACTAATTTGGAAAAGGAGTAGATGTTTATCTCTTAATCTGCTATTTCAGAGACAGCCGTAGTGTGAAGACAATTAGAGCAGGAGTTCTGGAGCCTTCTGCTCATGGCTAGTGGGCTTTAGAAAAATTACTTCATTACTCTGATTCCATATATCCTGACATAAGTAAGAGCCACTCGTGTGAAGTGGATTCTCCAGGGGCGCTGAGCAGGGTGCTGATAGTGCAAGCACTTGACGTCTGTGTGGGTTTTAGACACGTTTCCTTTACACCCACCTGCTCCGTAGCAGCACTATCAAATGGAGTACTAGACTCGTTTTAGGACGAGGAAACTAAGATTCAGAGACGCTACCCAGCATGCTTAGGGACAGGACCAGGAGTCCACCTTGCTTCTCGAGCTGGTTCTTTCCAGCACACCACACGGCCTGATAAGGATACGGCACCGATGATAGTAGAAAAAAAAAGGGAGGAAGGAAGTAAAACTACTGTTTAAATACCAGAAATATGTGGAATATGATGTGCATATTTATTCCTGAAATTGAGCTAAAGACAGAATTAACTACATTTGTCAAATTGCAGCGCATGATGTTAGAAAGCTGTACACAACTTTTTGGTTCTTTAGCTTAATTTACAGACTTAAATGTGTTTTATTATTGTTGTTTGGTTTGGTTTTTGTTTTAGCTATTATGACATTTTCAGTGGTTGTTATTGTCAAATCATGTGAAATCTCTGGAAGAGAAGTTCCTAAGTGCTGGAATACCAGGTATTAATAGCTAATATTAGCATCTGAGTAGTAATTAGCTTTATTTTATTGACAATGAAAAGTATAATTTTGTGCCACATATGGAGGGTATGCATATATAAATATTTTTGGCTCCAGCTTTTTAAAAATAAATGCATGTTTTAAAATCTGCCATCATAAAACAAAAAAGAGGGAGCGGATATAGCTCAGTGGTTGAGCGCCTGCTTCCCATGTACGAGGTCCTGGGTTCAATACCCAGTACATCCTGGAAAAAAAAAAAAAAAAAAAAAAAAAAAAAAAAAAAAAAAGAAAACAGTAAAGCTAATATTTATTTAGGACGCTGTAATTCAAAACATCAGCAACACTGAGAATTAAAGTGTTTTACTCCTTTATAAAAAAAAACACACAAAACCTCTGCCATTACATAAGCTTATAGGTTAAAATTAAAATACGTACAGTACAAAAAAACAGATGTTGGTCTTGTTTAAAAGTAACCACTCAAAACTGTATTTGGGGGCACACCTGAATGCAGGGGTACCGGAAAATACCACTAACGTCTGAACAGAAGGGCGCTCCTTCCAGGGCGGCTGGCCGGTGGCTCCTTCAGGATTTTCCGCGCACGCCAAGCTGAGCGTGTCACTGTGGGTGCCCTCTGCACGTGGGAAGAGCGCTAATCATGTTGAGTCCATAATTTTGGCAGTAATTCTTAGAGAACGGTTCTAACCACTTAAACTTTTCTAATCTGAATATACCTGTACAAAGTTGGCCATTAGAGCCCCTTTCTTGCAGAATTTCGTTTCTGCAGAGCCCAGATCATTAAGACTCCGTCTCCAGAGGGGGTACGTGCGTCTTTGTAGGCGGGCTTTTCATGCTGGCTTGCTTCTGCTTCCTTTGCTGCCCTTTGTCCCCTCCGGGGTGGTGGGGAGGCCTGGCAGGGGAACGCGGCAGGTGTCAGCAAGAGCAAAGGTCACGTGGAAGAGCAGCCTTTGTCTTGCGGGTTCCTACGAAAATGCTTCCTAAGGTAAAATGATTGAGAGGCAACAGTAAGTCACTGCAATGTCTAATAAAAGGCTTCCTGGGGAGCAGCGGGTTCCCTTAGTTACAAGCACTGAAGGGCAGGTGACCAAAAGATGGCTTGCGTCTGTGCCACCGAGAAGCCTGGCGCCCACCCCAGCCACAAGGGGGGTGTGAGGGTGTGGAGCCCCGAGGCTCATGTCCCTGAAGAAGGGGCTCTGTCCCAAAGCTACTGTCTGAGACAGCCCAGCAGCTGACCTAAGACCCCACCAGGTATCGTCAGGAACCTGCAGGAGGTGCACGGGGCCGACCGACCTGCTCGCAGCAGGTGCTTGGGCTGCCACTGGGACCCGCGGCTGTTCTGCTCTGTTTTTCCAGGGACAGTAACCAAATGGACTCCAGCCAGAAAGAAGGCTGATTCTGTCGGGAGTCGGAAGGGAGCGCCAGCTCAGCTGGGGGACAGCCTGCGCTTGGCGAGCCGGGCAGGGCTGTGCTAAGCAGAGGCAGACCCAGCCTCAACTGTTAAACCTAAGTGTGGGGTGCTTCCCCGTTCAGGCTCCAGCTTCATTGTCCTCAGTCTTCTGCTTATAGTGTAGACTT